>VXBC01004825.1:0-65396 GCA_013399945.1 Ploceus nigricollis | reverse complement strand
AAACCCCCCAAAAAAAAAACAAAAAAAAAAACCCAAAAAAAACCCAAAACAACCTCAACCCAATGAAACAACACCTGTTTCAATTCTGATTACCAGTAACATTGGCTGAGTCACATCAATAAAACTATACTCATTTCTCAAAACTGAGGCTTAAGGAGTTCCCCTCTACTGAAACCACCAAAGCCAGTTCTCTGTTAAGTGGTTTTGGGAATGTACTTACTTTCCATTGCTGGAGACATGAAACAAGTAAGTCCCGAATCCAGGGGAACTCTGTATCTGTATCACCTCTTTGGGTTTGAATTCCCCCTTTTTCAACAAGATTCACTGCTCATGCAGATACCCCTTTATAGAACTGCTGCTGGCAGATGGAGGGGACTTGTCAGAGCACTGCCGGGAAGCTCACAAGGCACTCTGGCATGGTATCTGTGTTAGCATCTCTTTCATGAGTTCTTAAGTCATCCCAAATTTTTAAAAGACTTGTCATTGTTTCTCAAGTAGATTAAAGCATCATTACATTTCAGGCTACCAGTGCTGCCTTGTTCATGAGTTAGAGGATGTTAAACACCACTAAAAATTGATAATGAATCAAATCACTGCCTAATTTACAAAATACAGTCAACTGACACCACATTAAAAGGTTGATCAGCCTTCAAAATTATTGCAGTGTGTTTATTTTAAAGATCATTTTTAGTCTTTGAAATGTCAAACACAGTGATCTATCTGAGCTGCAATTTTAGATGAACATACACAGCACTGTCATGCACTTGGAAAAGAGTTGAAAGCAATTGCCCATGGATTCACTACAGAACTTACACCCGTTCTGCATAAAATTCATGAAGAACAATGTAACCAACCAGCCCCAGTTCTGTTACTTAATTGGTTTAAGTTTTGAGAAGAATACACACTTTTTAGCTGACATTCATTCAGGTGTGCAGTAAAGCCAGGGTCATCGTACCTGCCCCCTCCTGACCCTTTTGTTGCTGAAACTTTTGAGCATACCGCCCTTATCTTACATTTAGAATCATAGAATCATAAAAAGTTTTGCGTTGGAAGGGATTCTAAAGGTCGTCTAGTTCAATCCCCTTGACATAGGCAGGGACACCTTCCACTGGACCAGACTGCTCCAAGCCCCATCCAACCTGGCCTTGAACACCTCCAGGGATGGGGCATCTACAGTTTCTCTGGAAACTTTAGTATCTCACCACCCTCACAGTAAAGAATTTCTTCCCAATATCTAATCTAAACCTGCTCTTTTTCACTTTCCATTCCCTCTTGTCCTGACACTACATGCCCTTGTGGAAAGACCCTCCCCGGCCTTCTTGTAAGCCACATTCAGGTACTGGAATGTGCTCCAAGGTCTCACTGGAGACTTCTCCAGGCTGAAAAGCCCCAAGTCTCCCAGCCTGTCTTCATAGGTGAAGTGCTCCCGCCCTCCGATCAACTTAGCAGCCTTTTCTGGACTCATTTCAGCAGGTCAGTTTTTTGTGTTACATTTCTAATACAGCTCTGAAGCTTTGCATGGTAATACATTTTTAAAGCAGGGGCCTAAACTGAGTTTCCTAAAGCCATGTTTGAGTACCCTAGAAGAGCTGAGCTTCTGCAGCCGGAGAACCTTACAAATAAGGCAAGCATGCTCACCAGTTCTGTGTACACAAGTGCTGGGAAACGAATAAACTCTGGGAATATGCAGCCCAGCATATGGGCACTGTAGAAACTGTTACATCTAAATGGAATTTTTTAAACGACTGGTTGTTACAGGTTTTCTTGCCCAGGCTTATGCTGTACAAAACCCATGGTTCAGAGCTGCAAGAAGGAAGCAAGTTTGTTATACTTGAAGCAGTGGTTGGTTGGGTTTTGTGCGCTTAGTTCTAAGAATCCTTTTCTTGCTATAGCTGCCCCAGCCAAACTTCCTTCCTGCAATGCTGAATTATGTCAGGAGCAATAGACATACAAAATGTTTAATGCTGTTAAACTAGAAAAAGGAAATTCTCCTGAATTATGTAAACAGAAGAAGCACTCATACAGAAGCTTCCTCATAGCTCAGCTGAAAGTCAATCAACCACATGACACAGTTCTATTGGAAACTAAGCTTCATTAGTTCTGGTACTTATGGTGCTACTTGTTTTTAATTAAATTACTAAATAAGGGATTACGTGCAGAGACTGCACTGATACTGTAATTGCTTCCAGTGATGAAATTCAAATTTCAGGCTGTGAGCTTCTGTATACAAATGGATTCTTTATCTAGCCAGAATGTAGAGCTGCAGCCAGTTACAAATAAGGCAATATCTCTATTCACAGCAAAAGGGCTGTTCTGGCATTAGTGCTATGATTATTGTGTGACCTTTTCAAATAAACATGCATTTAAGTATGCACTCACATCACTGCATGAGTAATAGAGAAACTAGACCTAAACTTGTATAGTAATAACAGCCATCAGTTTTCTTCAGCTGTTATTTGAGTATGAGACATAAGTATCCATTTTTAAAAAGTCAGAGTTTGCAAAGCTAGTAAGGAATGGCATGAGCATATCTATTCTGACCTCTATATTAACACCAGCTGTAGAATTTCAGTCAGTAGTTTCTGCATCATGTATAGTAATTTATGGTTGAATTAGAGCACAGCACTTAGGAAAGACTTGCAGGAAGAGGATGTACCCTGCCCTTTAATGTTCTCTGTGCAAAACAGGCAGTGAGGCAGGTTGTTCCAAAGCTGCAGGCTCAGGAGCTGAAAATGCCTGTGTGCAAGAGAGAGGCATGGACACAGACATTCACTCGACAGAGAACTGGCTCAGCCTTGTTCTTAAGAAGACATCAAATCTTAATTTAAGAATACCATATAACAGTGAATTATTGTCTAAATTATCCTTGTTAAAATTTACCCCAACAGTTTCAAGGGCTTTCTGTTTATGTAGAATATGTTAAGTCACTGCCTCATCTTTTTTTAAAAACTAAACTAAGAACTACTTACATATGCCCATTAGGATATATTCTTCAGTTTTATGTTTATTTTGCCAGTATATTTTATATATATATTATATGTATATATATATAAAAACACACACACACATATATGTATATATGCTGCATATGCCATACCTACTGTGGTGCAACTAAGCATCCACCAGATGCTCGCTCACTCACTTGTCCTGCAGTGAGATGGGGGAGAGAAGTGGGAAAGCAAAATCTAGAGGATAACCATGGTTCAAAATAAAGATGGTTTAATAAGTGAAAGAAAAAAATCACAAAACAAGTGATGCAAAGGCAATCACCTTCCACCAGTTCAGCCAGCCTCTGAGGAACCTTGAACTACTCCCCAGTTTTACTGCTAAGCATGACACCATGTAGCCCATAAATACCCCTCTGGTCCATTGGGGTCTGCTGTTCTGATTGTGCCTCTGGTGCCTTAAGTTTTGACTTTTATATTTTCCAGATCAGTACTGCTTTAATGTATAACTCTAAAACTCCATAGCCTGTCAGCTACTGTCTTACGATTTTATTCAGACAAAACAACTTCTCTCTAGGCCCTAACTTCAAGGACACCCTGTTTTCCCAAAAAACGTAAACAACCAAGAATAGCAGTGAGGAGAGAGGGGGATGAATGGGGGAATGGGACTCCACTACCTGAAGCTGTAATTGGAAAATTGGCTTCTGATATGCAGATGGACCAAATTTATATCTGTCCGAAAAACACGTCTCAGTCATCCATCTGGGGTGTAGTCTCTGCGAGAGTCTTGCATTGCCCAAGGTGTACCCTGTGAAGGCCTTTCAATAAATACCTACCTTACTTTTTTAATTCTGTCTAGTTCCTGTTCTAGGTAGCCTTCTTCAGGCATGACCTCCTCCCAACCTCTCACCCATTCCCAGCCTCCTCACTGGTGGAGGGGACAGTGAGAAACAAAGAAAGCCTTTGAAGCCATTCACGTACTGCTCAACAGCCTCTTAAAAATCAGTGAGTTATATACACTGTTTTGGTCACCAGTCTAAACCACAGCACTACATGAGTTGCTATGAAGAAAATTAACTCCTCTTATTGAAGAAAAGGAAGCTGGGATTTGATTTCTTTGGTTCACAGAGAACTGATATCCTGATCTATGCATCTGTGGAGTAAGGCTACAAGTTGAAGTACCTACAGCAATAATGCAACTTAAATTGCAATGGATGCAACTAAAGCTGAAGAAGAACCTGCCTCCAAATTTTGACCATTATACTTCTTCTGCAACAGAGAATAAAAAATAATGAAATATCACTAGTATTGGAGGAAGAGTATAGATCAAGAAATCATCTATTCCATTAAACCTCAGTAAAGGAAAAAAATATATTAATCACTTTTCTGATTGCAACCACATTTTAAGATGGTTTTAAGACAATTTTTCATTCTTTGTCTCCTTTTCTTTTTTTTTTGGGATGGACACCATTTTTACCTACAAATCCTGTCTCTATCTCTGCCTGCTTCCTTAAAAATGTCTGCTCAAATTCCTTAAGTATATGGCTTATCAAGGTACTAGTCTGTGCTAGGTTATGATAAAAATCTCATCTCTACGGGCACAAAGGTGCACAAATGAGCAATGGTAAACTGGGGTAACCAAACTAAAGCCCTGCCTAGCAGCCTCCATCCCCATCACAGAAGAGATGTTGGCCCCAGGGATGAAGCCTATCACAACCAGTCAAGGGAAGCAGATGTCCAGAACACCTTTTGGACTGAGGGAGATCACTTTCCTAGGGACAAGGGGCATGTTATAGGGTGCAAAGGAAGAGTGGTTTGGGATTTCACAGGACCTGCTGTGGGATGGTCAGGGTAGGAACTAGCTGGCGAGTAGGCAAAGTGGCTGAGGAGCCAGGGGGTATCTAAGGATAAGACCATGGGAAAAGCTGGCTACTGGAAGCACCACAAGAGTCCTATCCAGCTGCTGGACAGATCTTGTGGGTTGGCTGAGACTGTGGGTGTACATGAGACACCTGGAGAAAAGAGGATCCAGGGGCAATTTACTGGCATGTCCAAGCCCAGGTACTGGAGATATCCATGTTACACACATATCTGTATTTTTCCTACTGGAATACATTCTGCCTACTGGGAATACATTCCAGCCTCATCACTGGTCAGAGCTGGGCCCCTGAAGCTGTGTCTCTTTGGGAACCTCAGATCTGGCAACCTCTGTGAACTTCTATTGACATTTTGACATGTGTTTTACAAATATTGAAGATTTCTGGATTAACTTTGATTTAAAGATACTACACATACAGAAGCATAGCAGTAGTTACCTTTGTTCATGTTGAAGAGTTCCTTTTAATTTTTCCCTTTACTAATGCATGTCCTTCTGCCATATCTTTTACTTTGAAAAGGTATCTTACTCAACTTACTCTCTAAGAATAGAACTTCTTTCTCTGTGTTGATAAAGCTCATCCAAGTTCAGAGGTATCTTTTGCCAGACAGGTAAGAAATTCCACTGTCACTGCTGGTGTCTGTCTCTCTCTTTGCAGCACAGTGGTGGCACCGCTTGTGGAAGGAAAGCTGTTGAAATCAGCTGTGTACAGCATCCGCAGATCCCACCTACTTTATTATTCATATTAACCTCAGTTCATTTTAATTTTATGTGAGAGTTTTGATTCAGGTATAAAGCAATTTTTTATTATAGAATATGTTTTATTATTATTCTTCCACCTTATACCCTGAAAGGTCCCAGAGGCCTCAATTTCTACCATTTGACTATTTGCAGTGTTTCAAAGTAACCATAGGGTGCCTGTCCTTTTTAGCATCTAATTACACTTTGTAAGGGCTTGATTACCAAAATGCATTAAACAATAATTAGATAAGGATAATTTACATCCAGACAATAAAGTTGAAAAGAACAATATAACTGGTAATTGGCCTTGACCAAGGTAAATAATGTCCTCTTTTTTTATTTACATTTGGATTTCCCCATAAACTGCCTACTGGGTTGTACAGAAGTAAGAGGCTAGCAAAAATCTGAATCCCCATCCATCAGTATTAATCTCACACTTTACTGAGGCCCCATCCATTTATCTTTCCGACACAAATTAGAAATTCAAGAGTTTTAACAAATGAGCCTGCAAATGTAAACTTATTAGGCCATATATTTTTACTACACACTGTGCAGTGCCCTCCACAAAGCTGTCCCTTCAGAGAGTGTTTTCCTATTTTGTGTTATTGATGGCAGCTAACTAATCACATTTTTAATGTTGTCTTTGGGGAGGGCTGTTTGAGTGAATGTGCAAACTAAACTACCCAGAATAAATCTACCTTATTAAATGCTTGAAATTATGTGTCTTTTACGATAAAGAAACTCTCGAGCATTGTTACATTTGCTAACCTTCTTTTTTGTAGAAATCAAAAGACTGGGATTAATTAAAATAATACATCAAAACAGGGGTTTGTACAGAATGTGTCTGCGCGTGAGAGAAAGGCCAAGAAAAATTGGTTAATTGGTCTCTTCATCCCTTCTCTCTTTCCCTCCATTGAAATATATTTTAAAATTGCTTTTAAACTAACCTTTGTTAGCTAAATATTGTCATTATTTATGCTTTTGGAGAATTTACTAGTGAACAGATCACAATGCAAACTCTGAGACACAGCCTTTTTGCACTTGTCACAAGAGTTTTTCAAAGCTTCTGCATAGCAAGGAGACTCTTTGAACAAAGCATTTCAGACTTTACAAAATCTGGTTATTTTACTAGTATTTTACTGATTATTTTACTAAATTTCTGGAGGTTTCTGTTAAGTGATACATTTAGTAATCTATCTGGTTTTCTAAGGCATACTTGTTTGTATGCCTTTAGATTTGTATAATGTTAGAGAAGACTGGGAGAGGAAGGGACTGATCTGAATGGCATAGGCTTTTCTAGAAGATAATGTTTAAAATTCTCTAGTACACACAGATAAACATCTTTGACCAATAGCATTCAAGCTGTTTTATCTCATTCTTAGCATTCAACAAAATGATATAATTACTTTGAGAGCCTTTACTACTTTGCTAAAAGATTGGTTAAATAATTTTAACCAATGATCAGTAGAAATGCTAATTGCTCTTTCATTACTCTCTTCCCAGCAGCAAATACAAGTCTGTGTGTTATCTGGATTCTTATCTTTAAAAATAAGGCCTATTGTCTGTTTCAAAGATTTGAGCAGTGAAGCTGGTTTGGTTTGTTGAGGACCTCTAGAACTGCTCAGTGTAGTACATTTCATTACTGACTCCTATAGGAAAGGCAGAGAACATTTTCTCATTTTTCAGATAGATAGGAAATGAAACCGAGAGCTAATGATAGTTTTACAAAGCAAGGTAGAAAATTTAGTTCAGTTTGCTTTACATATATAACAGTGCCTACTTCTGCCCTACTCACCATCTAAAATCAGATTTCATTTGTAACAGAGATTTTCTAGAAGGGGTTCCATGAAAATTAAAATTATGCACTACAGTTCTTGATATCATTCCAAAGAAAAAAGATTTTCAACACAAGACATGAGAAGCCTTATGAAAGCTATACACATTTAGGCCTAGTTTTCTCTATTTTTGCTAAAATACTCCTGTTGGTGCAATGGACCAGTCAGTCATTATTTTTCTTTTCTTAATGTTAGACCTCAGATTCTATGGTACTTGGCAATTAATAAATTATTTGGATTCCTTATATCAACTTTGTTTTTACATTAAATATATGGTTTTGCAGCTGTTGTCACAAGCAATTTGCTTATTGGATGAGGTCACATTTTTAGCAAATTGCTTGAAATTTTGTATGATTTTTCTTGTTATTAATATGTACCAACAGAGAACCTGGTAGATAACACTACAGAAGGAAAATTATCCAGCAGAATTTCAGAGCAATGAATATTCTGCCATTTCAATACAATATATATCCTATAAATAGCACTCTAATGGATATGAAATTACAAATACTGTTATGTTGTCGAAACCCTATGGCTTGTGCTATAGAGGAGGTCAGGCAAGATGATCATAATGGTCCCATTTGGCCTTACGATCTATGAATTTCCAAGAGTTATAGGTCTAGTTTAAGTGCACCCTCAGCATGAGTTGCCTTATTATTTAGCAGAAAGGGGGAAAAAGTAACCTTGTTCATGCTTATTCTGTAATGCAGTAGGTCAACACACATTTTACCCATAGGGTAAATAAGTTTACTTTTTTATATAAAAAGAACAGGCACTTTAATATACACCTTTCCTTGTATGTACCCCAGATGACAGAGATGTGTAACCTGCTAATCATGTCTGTGTGTGCTTATTCTTTTGCATTTAGCTATGGTCAAGAGCTGAGCTCATGGGAAGGAGGTCATAAAATATATAGGGGAAAGATGGACCAGTTGTCTCTTTTACATGCTGATGAAGTTATTTGCAATCTAAAGCAAAACAAAAAGCAAGTTAATGGAAGTTTGTTTATTCTAACATCCAACCTAAGAGACTGAGCCAAGGAGAAACCTTTATTTACCCAAGCAGACCTGGAAAAATGAGAAAATCCCCGTGAATTACATGAATGTACTTACAGAAGCAGGGGAGACTGTTTTTAATCAAGTATCAATAGATATCTAGCAGAAGAATAAATGAAAAGTGCTAATTTTATTACAGCTGAGGGAATATGACAAAACATTTTTCACTAGTACTTGTTCAAATTTTTAAACACATTTATTTCCCTCACTCTTTCACATTTCTCTCACTTGCCTAGCAAAACATTTATGGATAAGGATCTTGATGGATATAGAACTTAAATTAAAGAAATTCTGTAAATTAGTTTCAGAAATGATAAATCAGACATTTACATCAAGAACCAAGTTTGGAGACCTGCATATTCCCTTTACTTAGGAGACAGATTAACTTAATGAAGGAAGTTCAGAACCTAAGCTCCCTTTTCAGAAACTGCCTTTAAGTCCTACTGTCATAGGTATTTTGACCATGTAACTCACCCTCAGAGCTGATATTTTGTTTTCTGGCTGTTTCATTTGCTCCCTTCCATTCTCTGTTTCTCACACTACTTCAGAATAAATATAATAATACACATAACTAAGTTCAGAGAAAGGCAGAGGAGGTAAAACAAGGGATGAGGATTATTTTTTTAATGAACACAAAATTTCCAGGATTTAGCAATAAAACTTCCATGCTTCAAGAAGTTACATCAGAAACAAAGCAAGACATTATTTTGCATTATTTGCTGGTTAAAATCTGAGAAAATAATCTTATCCATATGCATAGTTTTTTATACTTAATTCAGTTCTACCAGTTTAAACATATCTATGGGATTTTCAGATCAAATCATTGCATGGTAAGATGAGATAACAGTTTAGCAATAAACATTAGCCCTGCTGCTGAGGAATAGGGGAACAAAATTTTTTATTCTTCTCTTTATATGAAGAAAATTGATTTTGAAAACACAACGTATTCCCTTGAGTAGATAAATCTTCTTCTGTTTCTTTGGTCACAAAGACATTTCAGGATATTTCAGCTATTAGGATGTATTTTGTAAATGGGAGAAGCTGGGAGGGAATATTAGATTCACTCTGGAATATATTGTTGAAGGTTACTCAAAGTAACTTAAAAGATGTAACAACATTCTGGAAATTTGCCAGAAATCTTTTTGTTCTGGACCAGGAGCTGCTACTTCATTGATTTTCAGAATCAAACCTGCTGGCAGAATAGTTGCAGTTTTTCAAGTACAGAATGAAGTTTTTTGTTAGTTAACTTGAATTAATTTCTTGAATTTTTGCTGTTTCTCAGTTTGATGCTGTGGGCTTGATATGCTAATGAATAGTCTCTTCCAAATATCTGTATCCCTCTTTTCCAAACATTTTATTTTGCAAATATGGTTTATGTATTTAGTGTAACTCATCAGCAAACTTGAGAAAGAGGGCAGGAAAGGACGTCAACTTACAAAGCTGTTAATGAGGAAGGAAATAGAGTAGTATGATGTAGAGGAAGGATGAGAAAAAGGAAACGTTTGATAGCAGTCGAGTGATCAGAAGCCAAACGTAGGAGCACAGAGTACAGCACCACTTATTTCTCCAGGTACGTTTTTAATTACAATAGAATTCAGTCTCAAAAATGAGGAGAAGGACAGTGTTCTCCAACATACTGTTTTGTGAATGTTACAATCTGATACTGCTGCAGTTAAATACACCAGGCTTTGTCAAAGGTCTTTAAGAGTTCAGTCCATTTAGCCTTGTGAAATGAAGGCCGCGACAATGTGACAGCTTTTGACGAACATATCAAGGAAGTAAACATCAGGAAGGGAGAAAAGCCATTTAAAACAGAGGACACCTAACTACAGATAACCTGGATGAAAGTCAGTTCAGGTACAAACTTACCAGATAAACAGTTGAGAATATCTTACAGTTTTAAGATATATGCTTGATCAGTTATAGATTACATCCTACTACTACAACTGTTTTCAGTGAAATTCACTTGACATGAAAGTCACTGTAGGGACTCCTACCCCTTCACAGACACAATAAAATTAAATTTAAAAGGATTTTAAGCAAAATAATTTCAATTTTATTTTCTTTAACAGTATTTCAGCCATGGCTGCTGATGAATCCTTTTTTCAATTGAAAACAATTATTTTGATATTTTAGAACTTCTAGAAAAATATAGATTTTTGTTATACATCTAAATACCAGTTTTTCTTATCAAGCTGTTTTTAGAAGCCTTCAATCATCCTGACAGATTTATATTCACTATGCCCATGTTATCATCCACCTTCTTAAATGATGACAGGTATGGTCATTAAGAGTATAATCAACCAATGACAATACCAAAGGGATGGATGATTTGGGTTTGTAGATGATTCTATTTTTTTAATAGATAATTGTTTGGCTGAACTTCCTCTCCCCTCACAAAAAACACCATGATATTCAACTATTTTAATTGGTGATCTCTTGGTACAAATCATAAGAAGTGTTTACAGCTAAGTAAAGAGAAAGTGTTCTGAATTAGAAATACAGCAGTTGCAGGTACATTTGGAAAGTAAAGTCAAACCCCAGAATTTTGAAAAATAACAGTAATTTGAACAATACTTCATCCATGATCTTTCAATGGCAGTTCAAAAATGGGTCTTAATTTCAAATGAATACAGCACCTCTGTAATAAGCTGCCACAAAGTACCCAGAAACAAGAATGTGTTTTTATTTACTATTTCCACTTCAGAAGAAAATATTAGCTTTCATTTTGAAATAATATATCTCCCTCCTCTATACAATCAAAAGCAAAGACAGTTTTCCAGGTTTACAGAAGGACAAGATAAAAATGGCAAAATGCAAAGGCATATACCAGTAATAGACTGCAAAATCAATTTAAGAAGTGCAACTGCAGTTGTCTTTCCCAGGTTTTTAATTATGTGTTTGTTTGCCATGGTGGCCTAATTTAGTCAAGTAGATGAGCCAACATTAAAAGCTGGTAGGAGAGGTAAGTAATCCCCAGGGTGGGCTGCTTGTGTAGAGAGTTTAAAAGCTACATGTACAGAAGCAGAAGCCAAGGCAAATTTGAGAAGGGGGTCCACATGATAAACAGTGAAAAGCCAGCAAATCAAATTTTTCACAATTAGTTGAACAACAACTGTGACAGGTTCAGCGCTTAGCATTTTCATTTGTGTGCTCAAATTTGGTTATCCGTCCTCTTTTATGCAAATGTGATGTGACAGGAGAAGCTGGGAGCACTCAAGCAGGCCGATCACTCACAACAGGAGCTAGGTCTGTACAGCTGAGAGGTCTGGATTAAATGGACTGAGCGCTGATGGATAAATGACATAACCTAGGCTGAAAGCCTCATGAAGTGATTTAGAACTTCCACAAGATGGTGCCCAGAATATAAATTGCATTTTATTCTCAAATGTAAAAATAGAGGAGAGAAAAACATCAGCTTCTGCTAGTAAATAACCATACTTATAATCTAGCTAAATCCAACATGCTTTTTGCCTACTACAATAAGGAACTTGGGAAAACTCTAATAGGTAGCTCTAATAATTGCTTATACACCAACCTTGTAACTCTACAACTCACTGTGATGTTTTTGTGCTTGCATGGGAGACTTGGGAAGCTGATTAGGCAATTAAATCATTCAATCTATTTTGACAGATGGGACCATAGCTGATGAAATACATGCATAGACACAGAAAATATTTTCACAATGTACTTGCAAGTAATTTGGCAGCAGAAATTATCAGGTCAGAGAATTCTATCCTACTGCAGAAGGTATAATACTTAAGGTGATGTATTGTGCCAAAAGCATACTTACACATGAAGGGCTAAAGGATGAATTATCTGTGTAGAGCTCCTCCTATGCCAGTATATAGGAAACTGAAATTCTAGAGGAAGGCATGCCAGAAAAGTATCGCAGCTTGCCCCTTTGACTACACCACTGCATTATTGTTAGGTTAATTTTCAAGACTGTTGGTAATACTCAGAGATTGTTCAAGAGACCTTCAAACCTTACTAATGATAGGAAAGTTTGAATAAAATCGTCTACGTGAATTTCAGCTTGAAGATTACTATTAATTTTTTTTAATAGGTTTCTTCTAACTCTGTATCTCATAAGACCGCCATGTATTTTACACCTTTCATTAAATCCAGCAGTTACTATGGTCTACAAAATTTTAATTGTTAATTGCATTTGTCCATTAGCTAAAGTATTAGGATTTTTATTTTTTTAGTACCCATTTCCTCTTTCAGTGAGTGACATTTATCTCTGGAGAAGATGGATTCATTGCAGAACATTGTTGACAATTGCCACTGCTTTTGAAAAGAACAGATTTTCCTTAAGGCCCCTTCATCTACCAGCGGAAACAAATCATATTACCTACTGTTAGACTAAGCTTGGCAACTCAATCACACATCTGAATCCTGACGCATCTGAATTAGTGAAACAAACAGGTCCAGCATACATCATAGGCACTAGAACCCTATTGTGGGTTCCACAACTATTATGTTGTTAGGCCGGCGCACCTCAGAGACCCAGATCAGCTATCCCAAGATATACCATTTCCAGCAGAGAACGTGGATATGGTTGTCCTGTTTTGAAGCCTAATAGTGTGTGTGAGACTTGTTCCATGCCAGTTGGCCTCAGCGTCAGAGAACGGTCCCAGCCATGTTTAATTTACTAGTATTTATGTAGACCAGGAGACTGAGTACCAGCATTCCGACAGGGAACAAGACACTGAAATAACCTATGTCTCTAGTGAGTTATATTAAAAGCAGAAACGATGAAGACATACTGAAATGTGATAGTGCTGGATACACAGCAACTAAAACAGAGCATTATTGCATGATATGAAATTATTTGGAAGCCACCACAGTCTACCACCTTGCAAGATCTTTAGGCAAGTTGCTATAGGCAGAAGCTGGTGTTGCAAGTACATGCGTGGGCTTTTCTCACCATTCATGTGGTTGCTGAGGTGGAAGAAAAATTCAGAAGGTCCCAGGATACCCACATCAATCTAAAATGCCATTTAAAATTCATGCAGAGGGGTCATAACACATAGTTCCTATAACCACTAACCAATACTTAAACAGTATTGTTACAGTTAGAGAAGAATATCCATTCTTTGTTCAGACATTTGGAGGAAAACAAACAAAATGCTGAGTTCTTCAAAAGCCAATGTGTATTTTTGCAAGCAACAGTATATATGGTATTTGGGGATATTTTAGAGATTTGAATGTGGGTCCATGGAGATAAAAGTAGATAATTACTTTTCATAGTGATTTTTGGACTCCGATTAAGACTGAAGATAACAGTCTACCTTTCCTTTCATATAAATATTTTAATTTTGAATGGTTTTGATTATCTGATTTTAGAAAGCAGACATCAAAGCATACACAACTTCTCTCAGATAAGACAGTACTAGGGATGGCTCTTAACAGTTTTAAGGTTCAGAACAGTTAAAAATCAGTTCAGAGAAAGACAGTCATGACAAGACCATTGACTCTTTGTGCAGCTGAAGAGATATCTGAAAGGAGTTAGGTACTGAAATTCTTTGCACTGCAAAAGTGTCCACTTCAAAGGCTGAATTGACACAAGCTCCTGTTAATGTAACCATAAGAGTTTAGACAGGTACCTTTCATCTTACTCTGCAGCCAGGATAATGAAAGAGGATTCCCTTGTTCCATGACAGTAACTCAACATCATCCAATTTGTTCACTCAGACAACAGGTTAAACAGCTTAACAAACAGGAAAGTTCCCTTAACTGACTTGTTGATGTTATCCTACCTAACTTGGATGAACAGGTTTGAACACACAAACACCCATTGACTGGATAAGTAGTCTTTTAAAAGAGTAACTGACTGTTGACACAACATACTCCACAGGGACTCTTAACAAGGAATGCTGAATTCTGCAATTACTATGCCATGATGAAGTAATCACTAAAGGGAGGCTTCTCTACTTCCAGGTATTTTGGATGATGCTCTAAACTTCCAAATGGAAACTTCTGTGAAAGTACTAGTCAGAATCGGTATTTCCTGGCCCTATTCTCTGGATTTAGCAGTATTTCCCAAATCTTTCACAGCATGGCTTGTCTGCAACAAAATAGGCTACCCACAGGTGTGGCAGAGAGAGGATAGATTGCAGGAAAGGAAACCTGCACAAAAACAATTGTTTGGCCAAGAACTTGAAACCTCCATCTGCTTCCATCTGCCTCAGCACCTCCTTCTAGAATTTTAATATTGGTAGTTTATTTCACCAACACCCAACAAATTTAAACAAAGCTAGCCTTTCTACCATCTAACCTAATTTCAAGTCCTACAGTGTATAATACATCCTACACCTACTCTGTTTTCTTCCCACCTGCTGGGTTCCCTGACTAAGGTCCCTAAACGCTGTCAGAATTGCCTTTGTTCCCTGCCAATGGTTTAGCTTTTCTACACAGATCCATTAGAGAAAATGATCTCTTCCTGCTCCAACCTAGCCTCAGGGCTGCTTCACCCAGCTGGCAAAGCTAAGTTCTAGGAAGTGCAAGTGCAAGCACAATGGTTCCGCTGCACAATGGTGAGTAGAGGAGGTAACCCTGCTGCTGCTGCATTAGCACTGCACTAACATATGAGTCACATAGTCTTTGACACAAACTTACCATACTCACAATAAACTAAATGAAGGTCCTAAAAGTCAGACAAAAATCAAGGTTTCTCACATCTCTTTTGGAGGTGATGGTTGACTGATCCGAGTCTGCCTTCCCCCCACCAGAACCACTGAAGGATATGCTGCTCCTACAGCAAAGTCCCTGTTTAAGGGTATTAAGAACACAAATGGGTCCAGAGAGTCAGCTCAAATGCAGGGCCATGCAGCTTTCAATTTAGTGGGTCACGGCTGAAGTACAGCATGTTCTGTGCTTATCCTGAGTCCTGTGCAAAGTTCAAGGCTTCTGTTCTCAACTGCTCTTCTGATCTTCTGTGGAAGCACTTCAGCTTCCACATTCTGCTCACTAAAGGTTTTATTAAATGTTTTGTCCTGGCTCCTGTAAATCAGGGGAAGAGAAGAGACAAACCAAGAGTTGAAGCCAAACACATGTAACCAAGAAAGAGCACAGTGGTGTGGGCTTTTTCAGTGAATGTAGCATGGCTTGAAACAGAATCATGGGATGAAGAAATCTACTGATATCACCTCCTCACTCCTGTCCCAGCATTCCCCACCAGAAACATCTTTTCAGTCATCTGGTAGATTAGGAAGGTAATTCATTTCTACTATCCCATTTTTAAAGCATAGTCCAGTTCCTCAATTACTACATTATCACTCAAATACCTGCTGTGTCAAGCGCAGAGGATGGACAGGAGTGACCAGCCACAGCCTTCTCTGATCCTGGCAAAGAACAAGACTATTTATGAGAACATTTTTCACAACTTAGTCCTGGCCATCAAAGAGTTAATACTGCTTTATCTAGAAAATGAATTCTTGAAAAACACTATAAAGTTCAACAGTGGGCAGAAATTATTTCACAGAAAGATTCAAATGCTAAAAACTAGCCCAGTATTTGTTAATTCAGGGTGACACCAGAGAGTAATTCATAAGCTTCTAAATTAATATTTTTAAGGAGGTCATAAAATGTGAACTTTAGTAACTGCTACAGCCAATCAAGGTGCCATCAATCTTGACTTAGACTACTAACACACTAGTAATTACCTACTCAAATTACTTCAAAAGTTTAACAAAAGCTTATCTACAGATAGTATTGTAGCATGATATACTGCCATCTTA
This sequence comes from Ploceus nigricollis, assembly GCA_013399945.1. NCBI lineage: Eukaryota > Metazoa > Chordata > Aves > Passeriformes > Ploceidae > Ploceus > Ploceus nigricollis. The sequence goes on along the minus strand of VXBC01004825.1, from coordinate 49,202 downwards.
AAAATGGTAGTGTACTGAATTCTCCTGGTTAATCTTTTAGTTATTTCAGATTCAAATTTCTGTAACTTACTCTCTATTTATTCTGTGTTTTCCTGGTAAGCTATCTTCAAAAAATCCAGTACATGGTAGATTTGCAGAGAAGAGCCAGTAAAGAGCAAAGACCTCGGTATTTTTAGTAGAGAAAGGATGGAAAAGAAATACTTACTTTAAATTCATTTGAAAGGATGTTTGGAGACAGTTCAACACAGAAACTGAAGAAATAAATATATTTTAAATTATTTTGATATTCTTGTTATTAGAACATAAATTTAGTGAAGACATGCAAATAATATTGTGGGAGTTCACCAATACAAAACTGTACAAACAGAGAGAACTAACCTATTGAAACTTAACAAGGCCTAATATGACTTACATTCCTTAATTTTTCATTATATATTGACAGCAAAAAGTACTCTATATCATTCTGTTGTACTGCCAACATCCTTACATTACTTCTAATAGAAAACTTATTTTGTAATTCAGGTCAGGCAGTAAGTCTGCTGACCAGCACTTTGCTTATTGTACCATAAAGGCTACAGCTATTGCTTTTTGCTCTTTAATCTCACGTTTTTCAGTAACAGAATACTCTCAAAGATAAATTTGGCTACATCACATTAATACATCTAAATATACAATACAAAGGATGTTGCTTCTGGGAACAAAGAATTCCAAATCCCAAACAAGAAATTGTAGTTTTGCAAAGTAACTGAGGAAATTTTACCACTGGGAAAAAAAAACATTAAAAAACCCCCCACAAACACCCTCCCACAAAAAAAATCCCCCCAAACCTGAAACCAAATCAAACAACAAAAAATGAACAAACAAAAACTCCAACAAAACCAACAAAAAAACCAAATAAAAAATCCAACAGAAGTAGCTTGTAGGACCACCAGAGTCCAAATTTCTGAATATTAGAAACAAATATTCACCAATTATTGACTTAGTATTTTAAAAAGAGGCAGATTACCCCACAGATACTGAATATGTACTTTAGGATGTAGCAGCAAAATCAGATTCTTAATCTCTCTATAGAAAGATTAATCCATTTAAAATGTGTTCAAGTACATAAGCAGTTATGATTCCATATCCAGGTCCAATTCATTACTAGAGCAATGCATGGAAGCAAAGTTTTCAACTATGAGCAGGTAACATTTGCCCTCAGTGTAAGAACTTATTTGAAAGATGGTTAAGATTTCAATTACTTGGGTATAGAAAGTCCACCTTTCTGAACATCTGTACAAAATTCTGTGCTGCACAGGGAAGTTTTCTACACCTCCTCACTTGCTGCTTACTGGATATTTCTGTGTTCTTGATAAAAATTCTAATTCTACTTAACTTTACACAACTTTTTTTTTTGCCTAATATGTGAAGGATGGTACAACCAATAGGCGAGTTTTGAAAACAGCACCAATGAAAAAGTTGAACATTGTAGAACTATGCAAATAAATAAATAGTATCCAAACACTACCACAGAGAAAGTAGATAGAAAAATATAATTAAAAACTGTATTAAAAATACTCTTTGATTTCCTATTTATTGGGTAGAAAGATCACACAGAGGATATATCATTTTAAACATTACCTAATACCTCTCTGAGAGCAGCAGTGGATAAATGTTAATAATCTATCAGATCAGAATGCAAAGAAATAATAATGATAAATAAAACCAAGTAATTTTTACAACCAGAATTCCTGTTCTCACAATCACTTCTGGTAAGTAAGGTTTCCTTCTTTAGGTGAATTCAAAGACACTGATTCCTTGGAAGTTTTGCAGCATTTTGTGATGTTTATCCACAGGTGCTGATACAGCGGCCCCCTTCAAGAAAAAAGAAGAGCATATAATAATCTCCACATAGCTGAGTTAGGAGGAGTGTAAAAAAATCTGTGGTGCCTCAGCACTTTCTGACATTGCACTAATGACTGAAAGGGAATAGAAAACAACACAGAATGAGTTACATATATGTCCTGCACGGTGTTGGCCTATATACGATTCGTGTGCATGGGCATTGCACTCTCAGAGTTCCAAGTGCTCCACTGCACACTCAGTGTTCCAATGCATGGGCTACCAGCAGCTTCCTGGTGCACCCAGGCAAGACAGTAAGAGACAGTGAATGGGTGTACAAGGATGAGCAAGTATTCCACATCATAGCTGAAAAATTGTTTTGTGTAATTACAGTGCAGCAGTTGGAGGAGCTACAGTAGTAATTATCTGATGTACTTAAGATGAGTCTACCATAAAGCAAATATAACTGGTTACAGTGGTGGAATTTATTCAAACTGTATTAGGCTGGTGACTTCTTTTGTAGTTTGTATGAAAATTCAATGTGGGCCATTTCTGTCCACCTCCATTTTCCAGCAGTAAGTTTTAGCTTTCCCTATTCCAGAGCACAAACACGTTTAAAAGATTAATTCTTACAAAAAGCTTTGACAAACAGGACGAAGCTACTCAAAGTTTTCTATAAGTTCAAGTGTAGTCTATCAAACCTAATTCAACTCCCAGAGCAGAAAAGGCAACAGATACATGCCTCTTGCAACACAGAAACATTCTTCTGTTTTATTCAGATTTAGACACCTGGAGTCATGTTTTGTCACTGGTACCTAAATCCAGAGAGATACTTTTTTTCAGTTCACACACACAGGATTTCTGCTGACATAGTAGAGATGTATACAGGTTTTTGCAAGAAATGCAAATATTAGCATGAGAACTGAAACAGGAAAAATATCACTGAAGTGTTAAAATGGGAGCATTTCCCAGCTTTTGTTTCACTTGTGTAGCCATACTGCCCTCTAGTAGCCGAAAGAGAAAATACATGGCTTTTCTCGAGGAAAAAAAACACAAAAACCAAAAAAAAAAAACCCAAAAAACCCACACACAAAATCAGAAGGGTTTTTTGTGGGATTTTTTTGTTTTTGCCTTTGTTTTTTTTTAATCAGAGAAAGGACAGTTTGCAAATGAGAGGAAGAACATTTCATGTTAAAACGAGGTACTTTAATGGAAAGGACACTTCTCTTGGCTTTTATGCAGCAGAGCTCTGCAGAACTGGGAAGCTCTATAAAAATGAGGGGTTTTACCCTAAAGGCATTTCTGTGCTTCAGTAGGTCTCAGCTACACTATACATACACTAGCAACATGCACCTGACTTTAGCAAAAGGATATAGATTCTTACATGCAGAGATCAACACACATTTCTGTGAAGTCTTTTTTTCTCTTTGGCTCAAGTGTCTTTATTGCACAAAATTTTGTGCAAGACAAAGAATAAATTATGACCTTTAAAAGCTAAGAAACTTTTGAAATTTCCCTTGAGAGCAAATTATTGGTTAGAGAAGAGTTCATATGCCTTAGAGCTGGGACATATCCCATCTGGCTGCAGACTATCACAAAAACATTTTTGAGAAGCTAGTATTTCTTTTCCTTTTGCATTTAAAAGAACACTAGGTTTAAGAAACAGAAGTAATTCTTCAGCAGGTAGGAAAAGAACATCTGCACTGTTGAAGTTTTGGGGCCTGTAAACAACCTTTCTGATTTCCAATAATCTTCTCAGCTTGTCAGGAGGAACTCTAACATAATTACTTTTCTCCCTTTTCTTTGCAGATAAAGAGTATACACTAGATATTAGAAGATCTGATTCTTTTAAAGGAAACTTTTAACCATCAAATTACTACCAAAAAATTTATGTGCATCTGCAATACAGAAAAATAAAACAGTGTAACAGTGTAAAAAGGCTATTCTACCCTCTCTGTATCCAAGAGGTCAAAATGAAACGAACAGGTCTACTGTAGATGTTTTTCAGAAAAATGAATTGTGAAGAGTCTATGTCTCAAACCTTTTTCTTCTGTTTGCTAATAAGGAAATACTAAAATCCAGTTCATCAACTAGACCAGACAGATTTGCTAAATATGGTATTCCAATCTTTGGCAGAGAGAGGTGAGAAACTGAATTAATCTGTTCTGCTAACAAAGCAGGAAGAATATTGGAATTCAAGAATTAAAACTATAATATCAAAATTACTACACTATACCACAGGGTCAGATGAGATGATTTTCAAAGACATCAACTGGTCTCAGGATTACAAGCTTACTGCAAGAAGAAGAAAAAAATGTTAATCTTCACTCGAACCAAGAACAAAGTACAATCATTCAGATAAGTTTTAGCATTAACACATACAGAAGGATTAAAAAAATAATTATCTATTAGGAAAAATAGATGGTATGGGTAGCACAGGCGGTATGTTCTTGAAATCCTTCTCATGAGAGCTCCCATTAGGTCTCAAGAGAATTCAAATAAAGATTGAAATCACTGAAGTCTATTTTTGTTGTATTTTTTATGTCCTCAGAGTTAAAACATGGTTTAGAATAAAACATGCAGAAGAATATTTAAATAAAAAATAATTATTTTGTAAGACTGCAGTATTTAGATACCTGCGTAACAAGCACAATAGTGCATTTATAAAGGTCTACATTGACCTCTTTACAGAGTCCACAAAAACTAAAGGTTCATCTTCCCCAAGGATCAGTTTACAGCTATACTGGCTCATTTGAGAAAGATGAAGCTTTCTTCTTTTACCTTGATCAAGAACTTTTACTTCGTCTGACTTAACAGGTTCATTTTAAAGTAACCAAGTGCTGTAACACCAATACAGTAAGATACAGCTCTACTGAGGACAGTATGATGAATAATAAAATTTTTTCAAATTTCACTTGTTTTCCCAGAAACCCCTCAAATTTCTGTTATTTGTTCCAGTTGCTCTAAATTTAAATTTTTTCATTGTAACTTACTGTCCTAGTTGTAATAAAAGATAAGTAATACAGGATTAAATCTGACTATTATCTTCATTAGTTGCAACATGAAAAAAACTAAAGTTGAATCAGAGTAAATGAGATTAATGAGGTGTTTCGTTGAAGGTCTCTACCCCTTTATATGACTTTGTGCATTTGTACAACTGTGGTGTATGACTGGTCTTATGAGAAGGAAAAATATGAATAGTACTGGCCATAAGCGTTGCCTTAAAGATACATTCTTGTTAATTTACTGTTTTGTAGAGATTGTAATATAATCTGAATTACTGATTCTCTTTACTTCAAATGTTTTGTAGTTCAACCAAATGTAGTTTTAAACAATATTGCCATTGAACTGTATGTCAGCTCACATCTTACTCAAGTCCTTTAGCATCCAAGTGGAAAATAAAATACCTTCTTAAATGTTACCTTTTATTCCATGGAAATTTTGAAAAGCTGTCTTGAGGAAAACCAAGCCAGCAGGATGTTTGGTTTGTTTCGAAACAAGGATGCTGCTCCAGGTGACAAGAGATTTCACTGTAAGCTATGTTAATAAGGATCTGACTGAACTGTAGTGACAAGCATTGGCTAAGATAGTAGTAGCAAAAAGATGGGGGGGAGAGCAGAGCTAGACAAGGAAGACAGAGAAAGCCAACAAGAAATCATATGAAGAAAACAATTTGATAATGACAGAAATCTGTATAGAATCCATTCAGACTGCAACTGGGACACTGTTTTCTTATGTTGAATGACATACAACCACAGATTGGTTTTGACTGGGGTTTTTCTTAAAGTGAGAATAAACCAAGCCATTTTGATCCAGGTGTTTTTCAACCATTCAGAATGTCACAAGGTAACAGCAGGGAACAAAATACACACCTGTAGCAAGTTTGCAGAAGGATGGCGATAAAAAAGAATTTTAAAAGGTTTCTTCCTTTGCAGGGTGTAAAGTTTCAATGAAATGAATCTTGGATGGATGCACTACCAGGCTGAATTCAAAACAAGCAGGCAAACTTGAAAACTTGAATTTGAAAACCCAAGTTTTCAAATTATATGATACAGCATATAATACCCAATTCAAGTTTTCAAATTATATGATACAGCAATTTCAGATGATTTTTAAGAAGCATCCATGTAAAAAACACACTTGTAGAGTTGCTGTTAGCTTGTGTTGAGTGACTGCAGTGAAAAGGCAGGTTTGAGCAGCAAAGCACACCACACAAACACTTTACAGAGCATGGACAATGTTTTCCTGTGCTGTACCTGTTCTGTAGGACAACACACAAAAAATCTCCACATCAATTTGGCACTCTTCAAATGTACTAAATTAATTTTAAAAGTAGGAAAGCTTGTACTTAATTCAGTGAATTAGAACAGCTCATTCAGAGCACTGGATAAAAAGGTTCTTAAAATATTTTATTTTGCCTGAAATTCAGTGTAAAAGGAAATCAATTTCCCAAATACAATTCCTTATGGCAAAATTTAGAACTTAGTGTAACAAGCATGGCAGTCAATTGAGACATTTCAATGTGAAACTAGGACTGTACAAAAATTTAAGTGCATGTTTTTTGCAACAAGATATGCATACACATCAGGACAGAGGGGAAAACCAAACCAAAAGCTCAACAGAAAAACCAGGATTGAAATTTGTTAAAATAACTGAAAAGCACAAACAAAAATTCTACAGCTGGAGCTCTTCTCTCTAGAATGCTACTACTCCTTTCTTCCATTCCTACGTTGGAATTGAAAAAAAACAAACCAGGGACATGACTTATACCAGTTCTCCCCCTCTTTCCAGCAAAAGACAAAAACATGGACTAAAGAAAACACCCTATTAACTGAAGTACTATCACAAAATCACAGAATATTCCAAGTTGAAAGGGACCTACAAGGATCATCAAGTCCAATGCTTAAGTGAATGGCGGTACAGGCTCATATCCACCTATTTGATAACTAAGACAGTGGTTTTATGACGGACTCATTAATGAATTAATGAGGGGGAAATATTAAACCAAAACAACACCCCACCCACTCCCTTCAGAACAAAACAAAACCCAAGAATTTAATACTTAACAAATGGGTTTCCTTTTGAAACCAGTCCAGCAAAATGCCACTAAGTAGAAATAAAACCAAGTCTTTCTGAGAGGTCCTTTACTGCAAAAGAGCAGGCAGTTCCCCTTCCTAACAAGCAACTTCAGACCCCATATACCAGAAAGACCAGCTAGAAAGAGACAACGAAGATTTTCTGTAGAGTACACTAACATTTCACGTATTTTTGAATGGTGAATATGTGCTATAGTGTGAACACAGGATTTTCCAAGTGTTACTTTTGAAATGAAAAAATGTCATCATAAAAACACAGGAATATAAAAAATGGATTAGTTGTGTACTCAAATTTTTAAACTATTACCTACTAAGTATTCAGATTCTCCTCACATATTTTTCTAAATTAAATTTCAGTACTGCATGTTATTTTTGTGGCATCAAACTTTCTTCTAGAGTTGCACAGTGCAAGATATAAAAAAAAATTCCTTATTGTTGAGAGTATTATTCTATTTAAGATTTGACTTGCATCACTTGAAATTCAGAACATCCAAAAGTTTTTATGAAGAGTACACCATGTGTTAATGTAGATAAAACACGATTGAGATTGGTTTTATATATTCAGTATTATTTTAGTGTAAGTGATAGTGATTCAAGCTCCTTTTGTGAACATGGGGGTGGGGGTTGCCATCTGGAATGGTCTTTTCTCTTTTTTTTCTTTTTTTTTTTTTTTTTTTTCCCTCATGAAGGACCATTGCCTTAGCTTTTTTGGTTATTGCTTTTTTTCTTTTTCTTTTTTTTTTTAAGACCATTCCATTTCTTTATTTTTTTAACATCTTAAAGTCATAAGGACTTATATGCAAAGCAGTCATACACTTTATCATTAAAACCCATAGGTAAAATACGTACACAAATCCAACAAAAGGCTAGTACATAGTAAAGCCTAAGCATACTACTATGCAATATTATGAATACATAACTTTAAAGACTTCAGTTTAGTACTGTTATCTATTCATTTCTGAAAACATTCACAAAGATTTTAAATGCAAATTTTCATTCCGTATCTGGAATAGAACAAAAATTATCTATGTTATAACAACTTTTGGTCATTTGTGTTTGACCAATTCAGTAAATTACAAAGAACCCAAAGAATTCTGTAACTTTCTGTAGAACTATGTAATAAAAACATTGCATATGTTCCTAGTATGATGTCTTTAGCAATCATTTACTGAAATGTAACTCAAACATCAATCTCTCAAAATGTATAACCGACCAGCTGCTGTTTAATCTATATCTGAATCCAACTTCATCACAAAACCCCTTTTAATACAAAGATGCAGAAGTACATTAGGTAATACTAATGCAACACAGGTGCAGCTCTAGCATTGTCGTTGATCAATTGAATCATCTTCTCCATGAACGAGATTCATTCTCCTCTTCCTCTTCATCATCATCTTGAAGCAGTGAGTCATCCACCAAAGATTCTTCCTGAAACTTCAAGAGAAAAATGTGGTAACTGCTATATAAAAAATGTTAAAAATCAAACGGCAAAATACAAATTTCTGGCACTTGCACTTTAATAAAGAAGAAAATTTGGTTGTGAATAGGTAAACATTAATGCTTTCAAGAAAGTATACTGAGAATGTGTATGTCTTATATACATATCTTACTAAATGGCAAATGAAACTTTTTTTTCAACAGACTTCAAGATGACCGTGACACATGCACCCCTTCCTTAAACAGCTCCTCTGATTCTACAGCGTATCATTCATGTCCAAGCTGCTATGTTCCCATAAAACTTAATATGCTATACTGAAAAGTAATGGTTTTTCGTATGTTCACAGTATCTATGTCTGTTTTCATCCAAGAGCTTAATCCATATGTTCTACAGTATCAAAAAGGCTGAATCTAGGATTTTGACAGCTTAATGAAGATTGAAATCAATATAAAAATTTAAACGAGGCAGGAAGACAGGTATTTAGAGAAATTCAGATAAACTGTATTAGTATATTTTCAATTCTGCTCCATAACAACATAGTAACTTGACAGACTTCAAAGCCTTTGAATTTAAGTTGCTTTAATTTCTATCTACATATAGACACAGAGGTGTATATAAACTATCCTATCTTGGAAATTTTTTGACGATCACACCTAACACAGCAAACTCTGTCATAGCTAAAGAAAGGACTAAAACACAAAGGTGCCTTTCCCTAGCACAATTGTCCAGCTGTTAGATAGCAGCTGTATTCTTTCTTGCTTATTCTTTGTGTCTGAGGAATTGTAGGTTTTTTGCTACAGTATTTCAGCAAGAGGTGTGAAGGTTGATTTGCAAAATTATGAAGTCTTCTGAGAGAGAAGAGGCTGTAGACTGAACAAAGTCTAGAACTAACCCTTCTCTCTTTCCAGTAGGCTCTTTTACTAGAGGGAGAAACTACTATCTTCATTACTCTTGCATATGGGAAGCACAGTTTCAAAAGGAGCTCTGCTGACACCTGACCTATCTATCAACATATGCCTGCATAGTCTGACCCTGACTAAAACACAGAAGCTTTCTGAGGACTTAGATTCTTTCCTGGTATTCCCTGATGTTCAGTGAGCTAAAATACAACAGTGCAACAGTCAAAGAGGAGAAGTCCTGGGCAGTGCACTGTGCAGAACTCTACAGAGCACAAGACTGAGTGGTAGTAGAGATGATCAAAAAGCCAGGCTTCCATACAGGGGAACAACTATGGGGAGAGAAAATAACTGAGGGGAACTATGACAGTGTCCCTGCATATTAAGTATCTTAAAGAAAGTGAAGAGAGAACATGTAGGTGGCAGATCCAATAGAACAATACTTATTCAGGGTAGACATAATTGAACAGTAGCATTCCTTTTTACAAGACATTACAGATGTTACTCAGATTCCAAAGAAACCAGATAAATTAATACAATAAACACATGTCAAGGCCTTTCAACTACAAAGACATCACATCTCTGACTCAAGAGGTCCCTCAACTGCAAACCTCTGATGATTAAAAGCTTATCTCTACTTACATATTTTATACTCTTCTTAGGGATCGGTTGTTGACTCAGCAGAGTCAACTCTTTTGTTAGGCACCCAGGTGTAGAACATAAGGCATCTAGGAAGATTAGATGCTTTTATAATTAGCTGCCTACTCACCAGGGATTTTCTAAAGTGCTCAAGTCCAAAAGACTTTCCTCTTATTTACATAATGGACTGGGAACTCTGTTTCGTTATTAAGAATCTCACTCAGCTGAATTATATAGCTTTTTTTTTCTTTTTTTGAGACAAAGTACTCACTTTCATTCAAGTCTTAGCCTGCTACCTTCTCTAGCATAATACTCAGCTGAACTACCACGGCATTATAGATATGGAATAATGAAGAAAACCTTTTTCATGTGCTTACAACTGCTGCTATAAAACAAATTAAGTAAGTAGCAAGCAGACAAAACCAATGAACAGCTAAAGGTTTTGATATAAGTTGAACTCTTAGGTATTTTCCACAGGAATAATTAGCTAAGGCAGTTAAAAGCAGATCTCTCTGTAGTTCACCTACCAATGAATATGTACATTCCTTCCTTTACTCTGCTGAAATGTTTGCCTATCCCTCCATGTCCTTCCTTCACTACACAAAAAGTCTCAGTGAAGTGGAGACCTCTCAATAATGCAGACTTCTTGTATCAACACACTGCTGTTGATCTTCCAAGGCAATACTTCTCTGAAGGAGATGTGACAAAATACCTAAGATGCTCTGAAGTTTCCATAATACAGTCTCTTGTTCACTCACCATGACCATCTGACAACACTTGAGGTTTGTGTACATGAGGAAAGTAGCACTCAGTAAACTGGAATGCACAAAAGAGGTACCTATCTTCAACTGGCACACAAAAAATGAGTCGGCATTTTTGGAGACAGGAAGCCAGCAGACAAAGTGGCTTTCTTCAGGAAAAAAACAGAAAGTGAACACCACCAATGTAAGAAAACTAACCAAATTTGGTTGTATCAAAGCAAAATTGTGAAGCTGCTTCTGTGGTAGATCCACCAAAATGCCACAGGAAAAAGATGCAGACAAAATATTGTCATCGAGTAAGTCAAGGTGCACTTCAACTTTTCTATGCCAATTATGTGGATACAGTTAACTGACAGTAAATAAATTTGGAAAAAGACTGCTTGACTTTATCCCCAGGTGACGTTTATTTTTCTGAATTCACAAACATAGGTATTTTGAGCGTAATGAGTCAGATTGCATCAATACACATCGCCCCACTGTTCCTACATTAACCAATTATCATTATTGGTTTGTAAATAATCCTAAAAATAGGATTATTTGGACAAGGCTTTAGTATCTCTCATGGACCATGACGAAGATTAACACTCAGCAAGGGTACTTTAGACATTTGAGTGAAGTCAGTAAATGCTCTGAATTACTCCTTCACCTGTATCCTCTGAGCCATATCTATAAAGGAAAATTAGAGTCCGAAATATGATCCTCTAAGAAATTAGTGCCAAAAGCAGATGGCACAAACCCATGTTTTGGACAAAATCGTCAATTTCTCTCATCCAAGTTCAAACCTGTGCCTTCCATTTTCTAGATATATCCTCTAAAGTTTTTTGTTATGTAAGAAATTAAATATTTCTGCAAGCAAAAGCAAAGTATCTAGACTTTCAACACCCTAAACCCCAAGAAATATACAGAAATCTACTTTCTGATATCAGAATGTGAGTTAGATTAAAAAACACAAGTATGAATCCACAGATAAATTTTCTTTTTGAAAAAACTGTATTATTTCATTTTAAAAAAGAAAAATTAAAATAAAAAATAAAGAAAAAGCAAGCTTACTTCTTCTTCATCAGGTTCAGCTTCTTCTGTTTCAACAGCTGACATACTAGCAACAGGCTTGTTCCATGCCAACTTTAGCTCTTGTCCTTTGAAACGAGATCCATGAATTGCAGCCTAAAACAAGTTTAACTATCTTAGTTACACATGACTTTACAAAAGAAAGTCTAAGTTGCAATACATTCATACTGAAGTACTGATACTTAAGTTAAACGAAACAACTTCATTCACTGCACATGCAATTCGTACATCCTTCGAGGAAAATGATGAAAATACATTTAGAAGAAAATAAGCTTGGAAAACCATAAAGCATTTGGTAATGTGGGTAACATACTGAACCAATACCTTCCTGTTTTTAAGTATTATTTGGCTAGGTTCCTCACCTTTCAAAGACAGACACAGAACTGTTAATGCATAACTTACTGAAGAAGTAAGACATGCCTACAAATGATATAACATATTTTTAAAAACTCAACAACCAAACAACTGAAAAAAAGCCCCTTTGTGATTACAATTTAATCTACCAGAAAATGTTCCACTTCCTGTAAAGCTGTTGTAATTGAAATGTAAAAATTTTTAACTTATGGGATATTCATGTCTTTCTAAGTAGCAGCTGCATTAAGTGGCTGCTTCGGAAATAGTATGTTCAAATTAAAGTAACATGAATGAGCATAAATCAGCGTTAGCAACATTCCGAAATAACCGTCATGGTCACAAAAGATTTATAGTACAATCTGAAAGTACAGCATAATGTGAAATGTAGAAACAATTACATGTTCAGTGACATCTGAACATGAATTGTGTGATATTAAAGTCCCCAGGTATAAATTTTAAATCTGTACATATAAATTTATGATAAATTTAAAAGATTCTATGCTTATTAAAATGCAGCTCAGGAGCTTTTTGTCCATGGTCTCATCACAATGTCACACAACTAGAATTTTTTAAAGTACTTATAAGTGACATTTAGGTCCAGAAATAACTTGTAATCTTTGGAAGAAATTACAACTACATAAAAATACAACATTTTACAACATGGAATCTTCCTCTTCTTTCTAGGCTAGAACATATATGATCATAAAGTCTAGGCCTATTTTCATTTAAGAAGGTAAAATATTATCTGCATTTACTTCACAATTTGCCTCAGTAGAGGTTTTTAATGATTACCTTCTACAACTTCTCAAATTGCCAGGCTTAATGCTTTAGTTGTACAAAACACAGACATTCCAATGGAAATATATTTAATATGTAAGAGCATCTTAAAGAAAATACAAATTTTCCTAGATTTGATTGAACCTAGTTTTCATAAAATCTTCATTTAAAAATGAAGGTGTAATTGTAATTAATTGTAATTAACTGTCTAATTGTAATTTGACGCAAAGTCTAATCAAACACAAAGTTGACAGTTAAATGGTTTAATGCTCACTAGAACATGGACATCTCAAACACTGATCATGAATCCTGATCCTTGCAGTGAGAATCATACTCCATCTGGGAGAAGTAAAGACTTTATTTGGATAGTCCACAAAAAGAGGTTTTTGTTCTAGGTGACCTGTTTTTCTTTACAAGGAAGCAGAACTTTCTCTCCACACTTAGGAGTATTTCTTATGTAAACTACAATGTCAAGGAATATGAAACTGCAAAAGGAAGTACCCAATACCAGGAAGCACCAGAACTAAAATCCCAACTTTAATTCATTTACAAATATATTAATTACAGCAGCTTTTATCTTTGAACAGAACTTTTGTTCACTGTTGAACTGTGCTCCTTCAATACAGCTGTACAAAACTGTTTTCCCCTATCAGTCAGTATACACCATGTAACATTAATTGTACCTCCTTTTTTACAGAATAAATACTATCTCCATACAGTTAGCGCTCATCACTGCTATAGCTAAGAGTTTCACAAACAAAACAGAATTCTGTGTTTTTGTAAAACATCTTTGGCACACGGGTATCAAAATATCTAACCATAAATGATCCTCTAAGTGTTCAAAACTGTTGTTCCCAGCAGATAATTTGCATTGTAAAGCAGTTTTTTCTGTCAATTACCTCACTGGTGCCTCAAGATGAACAAGAGAATAGTCTGGTATGACAGGTATGAAAACCGTGTTCAGGTAAACTCCACAAGATAAAATTTGCGCAAAATATAAAAATAAACTGAAATCTTTCCATACAACCATACTGCAAATACGAATCCATTCTTTCTGTAGTCCCTACTATTTTCAGGAATACTCCATCCCAACAGTGACACAAGGATTTTAAAGAAAAAAATCATTTGTAGAACAATTATGTTCATTATTTTGTTCAGGATCACATAATATACCTACATTATATGCCTATACCATGGACCAAGTAAGGCAGGAGTCCTGCTGAGCCAAATGCATTAAGTTCTAATGATCCATATGTAATGATACTGAATTATAATGTAAGTCAACTCTGGATTTTAGTTTCTAAAAGTTCTGCAACTCTATGCTTCTGTAATTCCATAAATTTTTAAAAACATGCTCAAAAGGGGGAAAAAAAGAATCAGATCAAATTCCATTTACACTACCATGGGTTTTCAGACGAAGGCAAACCAAACTGATCCCCAAGTAAATATAGAGGCTGACTCTGCAGGATGTCAGTGAAATTTCAGGTAGACTACGAGGGTACCAAGTCCTCAGGTGAAAAACCTGGCAATTAAATTAAGATAACCCAAGACATCTAAATATCAATTCCTAAGTGTTTCTCTTAATTTCTCTCTTACATCCTGCATCTCATTTTGCTATAAACTTAATTTTCTAAGTATTTCAGTACCATACAGTTCTGACATTTTTGTTTAATTTACACTTTTGTGTCAATAGTTTTAGAATAGCTAACAGTATTACATTTAATCAAATACAGAAATGTAACATAAACAGGAAGTATTTGAATGCTGCAGTGTATTTTCAAGAAAGACTATACTCACAGCTTCAGCTTCTGCTCTTGTTTTAAAAGTAATCACCGCATGGAGAGAAGAGTCATCTATCTGGCAATCTTCAATTTCACCATATTGCTTTTGATAAATAAACAACAAAAAAAAAAGTTTAGTAAAATAGTTCTCCCACCTCTAAAAACGCAATCCGAAATCAAATGGCCTCCAAAAAAGGTAGAAAACTAGAACAGTGTATACTTTAGAGTCTTAATGCTGGAGTACTTGTCCTAGCCAAGAATACAGTTACTTGTACTTGCATTTCTAAACCATCGAAGTGCTCTCGTCTCTGGATTTCCCAATTCCTACAGGTATGACATGAAACTATGATAGAAATAGGCTGTTCTGCTTCAGTATTTCTCTTCTCATTAGAAAGAAGGGATCTTGAAATTATTACATTAGCCTATTACAAAACTCTTCCACAGAAATATTTCTACAGGAGCTGTAGAAAAAGTTTGAAAACTTAACTGTGTTTCAGCATCTTAATAACATGACCTATCTATTCCTTTAATGGCCATGATGGTACTGCTGCCTTTGATGCTGCCATCACTATAAGCTGCAAAGACCAACAAAAAACCACATCTGTGCAAGTGGACTGCACTGCTGATGAGCAGACGTATCACATCACAAAACCAGAAATACAGCTCAGAGCATTTCCAATGGAATTTGAAGCAAGTTTAAAGCAGGAAACTTGCAACTTGCAAAATTAAATAGTTAATTTTTTTCTCAGTGTTATCCTACTAACACTGTGGAATTGTATTTGTTCATGTTACTATGGTTCTTTTTGATTAATATTTGGCTTGTTAAAGATAGTAAGTTTCCTATAAAAAGAGAGACAGGTCCTTGTTTGATTTTTTTTTAAACCTTCTTGCATGACTGCCTGACAGGAAATATTAAGTACACTGGCTGGAGTAGAATTTACTGGACTAACTGGCTCCTAGACTTCTCCCTTCAGAGAGGACCACTGCGATTAAAAGTTGGGAAAAAATCCCAAAGAAATAAAGAAGAGGGTTGCACAGATGGAGATTCACATGATATTCTTAGCATTTATTCCACAAAATAAACAAATTTGCTTTTATTCTACTATTTTTTTTTAATTGAAGGATAAGTGGTTTTATACATTTATGTTGACTTTTCACTACTATATTTGCAATGAAAAATTTGCTAAAAAATTATGTATGTCAATTTATCATTTTTTAGACTGAAAATAGGAAAAAAAGTAGAAAAAGATCTGACTTTTTAAGCTTAAGTACATGATTAGACAGAAATGTTTGTATGCATTTTCAAGATCTACATATAATTGCACAATTTTCACTCTGACTCTTAAATTCAGAAAGTTGGGCAAAAGCACTGAAAATATTTGAAGAAAATTTTTGTTAAGCACTTGTTAAAGTACTTTAACAAAGACAGACTGACTTCAGGTACTGAAAGCTTGGCAATAAATCAATCTTTGTTCTCACCATCCCTGCAGTTATTTTATCTTTTTGTACCTAAAAAATTGTAAAAAATTTACGTATGTCCTGAGCAAATAAATATTACAAGACATCTGTCTTTGTATGAAAAAAAAGCCTTGTAAATGCTATGTGATTACAGCTGTAACTAGTTGAAGCAATAGTGTATTTTTCCTGTTTTACCTTTTCCTAATGCATCCTCTGCATATCATGCTAAAGAATCATTCCTACATGGTATTTCCAGATTAACCAAATCAGGAGAAAACAAATCATTCAATGGAAGGATGTTATCCAACGGGTTAAAAAAAGGAGTGCAATTGTGACATACCGCAAAATGAGGCAGAAGATCTTCTCTGTCACTTTCGGTGAACGCAGAGATCTCCAGTGCCCGGGGCCGATGATCCACCACCGCATGCACAGGAACTCCTCTGCCTCTCCCCCGGCCCCGTATTCCTCTGCCTCTGCTACGCGCTGCACCCCGGCCTCTCGCGTGAACCCCTCTACCGCGAACTGAAGAGAGAATCCCTCGCTTGGCAGCCTAAGATGTTTACACATAACATATTGATAGATTAAAATGCACAGTCTACATATTTAGATAGAATTAACAAACACATATTCTGATGTTTCCTAAAAACACATCCCCAAGAAAGCCCCAGAAAGAGTAGTTTGCAGGTCTTAAAATAACAGAATGAGAACATTTAAGTAACATTCAAAAGCTAATTATCTAAAGGTCAATTATTACCAGACCAATAATAGGATGGAAATAGGAAACAAGAACCAGGTATCAAAAGAGCCCTTATCTGTAAAGATTAACTCCTCATAGGAAAAAACAACTGCTGCATAACTGAAATTCCATTATCAAAATTTCTTGATATGGTGTCTAACCACTTAATTAGTCTCTTTACTTTACCCATTTGTCTCTGAAGTTTAGGCAAGGCCTGTATTCTGACCAGAATTATTGCAGCTTAAGAGCTTTTGGCCACAGAATTTTGAGATGTGAAACAAAGGCTTCTAAGGGCCACCTCCAAGGACAGAATATTCAATGAACACTTGGCTCAAGGTACTCAAAAATTTCCATTTCCACAGTATCTGTGTATCCCTTCTAAAGAACTAGCATATGCTCTTCAATAACAATCAAAAGGCTGAGGACAGTGACAGCCATATAAGAAATAATTTCAAGAAGTTACTTTAAGCTTTGAA
Source organism: Ploceus nigricollis (assembly GCA_013399945.1). Taxonomy (NCBI): domain Eukaryota; kingdom Metazoa; phylum Chordata; class Aves; order Passeriformes; family Ploceidae; genus Ploceus; species Ploceus nigricollis. Next base: position 31,901 of record VXBC01004825.1, on the reverse strand, counting down.
AAACCACTTTCAGGTATCTAATTTCAATGTTTACAGCAAGAAAAAACATCTTTTTGAACCCAAGTAGATCTGCCATAGGAATCAAATGTTAAATGAAATCACCACGCTTTTAATAAATCATACAGTGTTAACAAACTCAAGCAGCAATGGCACTACTTTAATCCATGTCAGTGATACCACTCATGAGGAAATCATTTTCTTATGGCTTTATTCATTAAATTATTCAGATAATTTCATCATAGTATCTAGTTTGCTTTTTAGTTTTTTATAAACATAATCCTGAGGCATTTGGGTTTTTTCAGTTTTGTTCTTTGTTTGGAGTTTTTTTAAACATTTTAAAATGTTTAAATGAGTAATTCAGGGCATGCTGACTCAACAAACAAGCTGTAAACTATTTGGGTTTTTTTTCAGTAAAGTCAGGGTCACCTAGAACAGAAAAACAGGTTATGAGTCAAAGAAACAACACATTAAATATTGTGGGAGTCAAAGTTACAAGCACAATGTGTGAAAAAAAGTTTGTAAAAGAATTTTTAAGAATACTGAAGACTCAAACAAACATAAGGGAAAAAAACCCCATATCCCTCTTGTAATCCTTGCAAGGGATATACCTCATGCTGTTCCCTGAAACATACGGGTGTGCATTAGTGATGACACTGTTTTTCTCCATCTACATCTGTTGGTATTTGCTAAAGGCTTCAGAAAATTAATTTAAATATTACTGTCCTGAAAGAGCTCTTTTTTACCTAACTCAAAATACAAACAGACTTAGAGATGGAATAGGATTAGTGCACTCAGCTATGATGTAACGTTATCTTAAATGTGCACCTACTTTTCCTATGAATGACATGTCATTCAATTCACTTATTTTCTGAGATGCAGAATTTATAAACAAGCTTTCAACACACTTATACAGTATTACCATCAGAAAATACACTGTTAATATAAGCTTTTGTATCATCTCTATTCAATTGGCTTGATTTATTATCAAAACTATTTTCACAGTTACCAGAGCTGCATAACAACTTAATTTTAAAGTAAGGATTTAATGCAACTTGGCCACACGTATGTGCGCTGTATTCATATGCAGTAATATGTAAGACATGACCAAACTTCATTAAGACAAGAGTGATTTAAGTGACACAGCAGCCCTGCTTAACAGTAAAAAGCAATAAGATTATCAAGTGATTCAAGTAGGTATTACATAATCATACAGGCAAGAAAGTGCAATATAACACAGAATAACACCCACAGTATTCACAATTTCTCAAAATTAGACACTCATATGAAGAATTTTGTACAGCCATCTCAATTTTTTTTCAAATCAAGTACTTGAAGAAAAAAATTGTGTTTCTACACATTGAATACTTCTTCAAACACTGTATTTACTTTTGTTAAGTTCTCCTCTTGAAACCAACACTGTAATAATATTACTTTTGGCACCTTGGGCTTTTTGATTAATCTCATTAAAAGGATGCTAACACTTAAGCACAAAAGATTAGGCAGTATTTCTTAACTTTTCTGTGTCAAACACAAAACAACATTCAGGCAACAATTTAAAAACACTCCACATTCTCAAGAAAGCATTAAAACCCACAAATCTATAAAATATCATATCATCTAAACAGTTACAGAATTTAAACAGATAGCAATTGCAAATAGATACTGTTTCTCAATACCACTGCAGTAGAGGAAGTGGTTTTTTAAAACATTATTGCTAAATGTCTCCATCTACATACAACTTAACACTGTACTCCTGGTAAAAATAGTTCATAACACAATACACAAGCTAATAAACATAAAGGAAAATATTTCATTAAAAGTTAATTGCTACAAAAGAAGACACAAACATACTTCCAGCTGCAGTTCTGTATATTTTCGTCTTAATTCGGTAACTTCCTCCCCAGCTTGCATCTTCTTGTATAAATCCAGTTCAGTATCTAGTAACTCCTTCTGCATCTAAGAAATTGTTATGGTAAATTATTAGTTCCACAGTTCACATTCTCTACAAGGAAACAATTGCTCAATAAAAAGCTGTAACTTTGCAGGTATGCTGCTTATTACACTGGATTTCCACGTCCAAAAACAAACAATGTGCAAGCTTAGGAGCCTTCATGTCAAGGTAAAACTTCTATCTGAGCTTTGCAATGTCAAACCTTTTAGACTACCAAGCAAAGCCAAAGCTAATGGAATTTTTTCTAAAGATACAATGAAAATTCAAGATGTTATGGTGATGAGATGAACTAAAAAAAGATGAACAAGGCAGTACAGCTATGAATGAATACAAAATCTATGATCAGTACTGAGAAAAAGCATCTAAATTTATTACAATGTCATAATGCAAAAGCTCAAATATGGTAGTTCTGTTCAGACCACGGTGAAAAAAACACAGGAAGTAACAAGACCTTTGCTAACAAAAGACTGGTCTCTGATGCACTCAAAGTTACCTTCCAGGACACAAAATCTTAAAAAAATTATTCAAGTTCATAAATTATATATGAAACAGAAAGTTATCTCTGAACCCCAATTAGGACATGTTCACCGCAACCACTGAGGTACAGGGAAAGATTTATGTGACCATGAAAACTTAATTTGAAGCTCTGATCCAAAGTGAAACTTTTCTAATGGAAGAAGCAGGACCCAAACATTTCAGTGACACCACAAATGCAGGCTAACCACAAAAAAAACTACACAGGATTGTGAAACAGTTTACATTTACACATGTTGATTCAAAACAACAGCATGGAATGTTTGCAAAGGCTGGATGTAATGAGATTAAGGTTTCGAGCTTGTGACAGTTGGAAATCAAGTATCACCACTGATAAAGAAAGGTGATTTTTTTGGTTTTTTTCTTGGAATCTTTAAAAGAAAAAAAACCTGGATTATTCAACTGGCAGCTTCAACCTCGAGTCTATTCACCCCCATTTACTGATTATCTACTGCAACCAGATGAAAAAATCCATTATCTGTATAATGTTTTTCCAAATTTTCAGAATTGGAACCAATGTCTCTGAAATCCCACTGTGCTGCAGTATATCAGTGACATGACAAAAGAAGCGCTTGTGAAATTTAATGATGACCGGCCGCTAGCACTCACAGAGCAGCCAGTGACACTGGTGTAATGAAGACTTTTGTGGTTTATTGTTAGTGGTCTTAATGAAGACTTCTCTGTTACAGAGCTGTGCCAAGTCTGAAGAAGAAAATACCTCCTCCAGGACACACCAAGAGGCAGCAAAGGTTTCTCACTTAAGGGGGAAGAGCCTTTTGTAATCTAAACAAACTAGAAGAAGCAAAAATAGGCGAAGATAATGGCGCCATCTTCCTCAGAGCTGTCCAGGTCTTAAACAATTAAAAAATACAAGAGAGCCAAGATCAAAGTCTTTCAGAAAATTTTCAAAGTCGTACATTTTAACCAAAGGCTCTGTAAAATCCTTACTTCTACAAAAGTCAGATGGGGCTGATTGTTTTTGCTATTTCAAATGTTAACAAAAATGCACACAGACAATGGATGCTTTTTCCACTATGAAGTGGGTTTACTTGATATGTTTCTTCATTTTCCATATTACAAAGGAAATGGAAAAGCAGCTCAAAAAGTTCATTAAAACTTCAACATTAGCATATTGCCTCACTTTTTCTTAGTAAAAACAACTACCACACAAGGAAGTGGTGGACCAGGCTACCAAGCAAAGGGTGATGTGGGCAGATCTCCAGATACACAAAACTGGGTTGAAGAACCATTTCAAATATAAACTTAGCAACCATACAAATGAGGGGGGCCTACACAACAGCATCACAGTGTCAAGCTCTCCTTTCTTTTCTGGGAAATCAGTGCCTCTATAAAGAGCCTATACACTAATACACAAAACTTGTGAAACAAAGAGAGGGCATTGGATGTCTGTGTGCAGTTACAGGGCTATGAACTCCCTGGGACTACAGAAATATCATAGAGAAACAGACAGCGGAGTGGTACAGTGGACAGACAGTCTCTTAAGGAAGGATGAGCCAGCATAGCAAGGAGTAGGAGCTGCTCTGCATTAGCGAGTGCAGAATGAACATACAGAGCTCTGCCTGGGGACAGATGATGAGCCAGCTGAAAGTTTGAGTCAGGACCAATGGCAGACCCCTGCAGGTGATATTGCAGTGTGTGTGTACTATCTAGTCATGTAAAAGTAGATGAGGCCTTCTCCAGACAGCTGGAAAAAACCTCCTGGTTTTTTTTTTCCTGAATACCACGCGTCTGAGTAATTGCTGGAAAGGCAGGATGATTTCCAGCCTTTGAAGAAGAATTGCATCCTCCAGGTTCCAGAAGATGCAGAAAAGAAATTTGGCAGGATGATTGCCAGGATGAACATGATGATTCTAACAAAACTTATATCCAAAACCAAGGTGTACAAGAGGTGGAGCACAAAAGGAACACAGTGAAATTATCTAAGCATGCAGGTACTAGTTTGGAAAGCTAAACCCATCGAGGGCTTTGAATCTGTTTCTCCCAATGTGAGAAACAAGAAGGGCTTCAACACGTCAATCAGCACCAAGAGGAACAACAGGCTGTGAAAAATGTGGTCTTACTGCTGGACATTAAAGAGGCCCTGGCAACAAAGGACATGAGAACAATGGAGGTACTCAATACTTCCTACTCCTCAGTCCTTACTGGAAAGACTTGCCTTCATCAATCCCATATCCTCAGACTGGAAAAGCCTGAGCAAGAACCGCAGAATCATCAAGGTTGGAAGAGATCTTTAAGATCATAAAGTCCAACCATCAACCCAGCACTACCAGTATAACCTGTAAACCACTAAACCACATCAACCAGCACCAGTGATGCAGACACCTGAAGCACCTTAAATACCACAGGGATGGTGACTCCACCACCTCTCTCAGCAACCTATTCTATTGTCTGACCACCCTAACAATCTATGCCCATTTTCAGGATAAATACATGTTGCTTCAACTTCTTCCTGACAAATTATATAAGAAGCTATAGTTGAGTATATAGAAATAATTTCAGTATTCCTTTTTGGTATTTCTTTTCAAGGCTGTGATCTGTTTAGGAACAAATACTTCTATAAAAAGCAAAATACTGCATTTTAAAAAGGTAATATAATTGCATCTTTATGCAGCTGGGAAACTGGTAACAGCCACGTATCAACAAGAATGGTAGCAGAGGAAAAAGTACTTCTCACAGGTAAAATCCAAATCACCCAGATCAAAGGAAAACTGACCAGTATAATCTTCAATCTTAAAAGACTAATATATTGACAAACTTCCGTGACACAAAGAGTCACAGGAAATTACATACCAGTACAGTGTGTTTTGTGTATAAAGCCTGACCAGAAGATATTTGTGCTGCCTAACTATAATCTTTTCACATAAGAAATACTATTTTCATAATTTCTATTAAAAATTTATGGAAGCAATAGACTACACACAACGCATTGGGCAAAGTAAAAGAAAGAATCCTAAGACTTTTGATTTGGTTTTTTTTGATCTTCTAGATGATGCAGTATCTGTGTAACAGCACGTACAGCTTTTAGACAACAGCATGGTTTTGAAATTAACTATGCTCCTTTGATAAGAAGGCAAAATAAATCTCACTTCAAAGAGGAATTAAAAATGAAACCAGTTTGGATTTTAAATACTGCTGATGGGACTACTTATTTTTATTCTTCTGAAACAAAGACGTGAATTCATCTATTAAAAAGCTGACCAAAACTTGAGTACCTGAGTTTTAGTTTTCATGCTTTTTAAAGGAGTCCCTCCTCCTGGTGATACACCTTTTAATTCATCCTTTAACTTGGTAATGCTATTAGTCAAAATTTCCAGTGTTTTCATGATTTCTGCTTTGTCTTCTGATTTCATGGCTTTATTCTTCTCCAGCTTTGAAATCAGCATCTGTCCAGAAAAAGAAAAGTCTTTTTACTCAGCAACTACTAATACAGATCTGTTTTCCAGTGGTCATTACAACTAATGGAAAAAACAAATACTGAATTTCTTTTGCTTTGACCTACAAATCAATACACAGGACTTTTAACACGTTGTATAAATTAAAATCTTTGTCTGAATCTCTGATTTGTTTACAAATGAACATCTGATATTTCCAATTCATTTGGACAGATTTGCTTAACACACTTGAATTATTTCACAATTTCATTCAACTTAAATGACATTTTGGCTTTTTTTCTCTTCCTAAGCCTAAGTGCAGTCATGGATCATTTTCTACATCATTCTCTCCTGCTCTTGTCAAACAGAACTTAGGCTTTCCCTTTTCCCAAACATATGCATCTTGCTCCCAAATTAGGCAATACAAATTAAAATTGGACATCAATTGCATAAGCTTGTAGGGTTTTATTTAACTGAACTAATAGGACAAGTTAGATTAAAACTATAAACTTGAAATAGTATGATAATGCCATTCTAAGAGAATGCTTATTTTATAGGCCTTTTTTTTGTTCATTCTTACAAATTCTGAAATATTTTAAACTGAACTGAGATTTTATAATGAATTGGTGACTGTCTTTAATACTAGTATTTTACCTTCTGTGTTTCAATGTGCTTCTCCAAGATTTCTTGCTTCTTTTTCCTCACATCTTGTTGAAGTCGCAATGCTTCCTAGAAGCATAAAAAGATTACAGAAAGTTTCTAGACTTTGAAGCATTAATGCCAGAATAATATACTATACCTGACAACTACACAGAAGTAACTTACAATAACAGGGAAAAATTAGTAACAGAAAATGCAAGGTACTGATATTTCCAACTATGTTTTAGAATATAATGCATCACCAAATTAAAGAAAGATCTAATTATATTTTTTAGTTAGATCTGTGCTGGAAAGACTTTATTATTGCTCACGTATAAAGTAACACCTTACACAACTCCACTGAAAGCTGAAAGGCAACATATTACACTACCTCAAGTGGTACAGCATGCAAGTGTTTAAATGCGTGAGCACAATTATTTTGAAAGCAACTGTAAATCACGCCCATCAATTAAAACACAGTCTCCAGAACTGTTACAAGTAAAATCTTTTTTTTTTCCTAAACTTGAAGTGTCACCCAAAGAAAAGCACCTATTTTATGTTTTAGCGCTCTAACTGGGAACCAACAGTACAGCTACTCCACCTGTCAACAACAGAACCTTGACCAGGCAATGGGCAAATCGAAATGAACTGAAACTGATCAGTAAGTGACAATACTGCACTCCAAATGAGAAGCAGGAGAAGATGCCACCCCTGCTGTGCTCAGTGCCTACTAATGGTGCTTGTAAGAAAGCAGTTGCTTCTTGTTCTCAAATACAGAAGTCTCAGCAGAAAACCCTTAAGAACTTTGATATCAACATATTTAATGGAGTAGTAGAGGAGAGGCAGAAGATGATCAACTGGGATCAACTGCAAGTGGAATATCTTATACAAAGATTGTAAATGCACAGCAACCACAGAAAAATAAATAGTACCCAAGTTTCTGTATGTCTTCCCAAATACTGACAAATTCTGCTGCATGAAATGTTAGTTTTTCAATACAGTCTGCAATCATTTTTCTGAAGGGAAATGGAAGGTAAGATAAGGGGATGAATGAGAAAAAAAGCTAGGGAGACAGGAAGAAAAGAAGGGAGTCAGTCCCACAAAATAATGTTTTTCCACAAGTACTAGTATAGCGTAACAGAAATCTCTGAAGGCAGGAAGGAGCATAAGATCACATGAAAAAAGAGCCAATCACTTTTGAGAGAAAACAACTTCAGTGTCTTCTCTCAAAAAAACCTCTACAGGTGTCATGATGAGTCAACAATTGTATTACAAGTTTTTTGCCATTTTACAGGCATTTAGCATCTTAACTTGAAAGGTAAAGGCTCTAATTATAAAAACACGTGTTAGGGCACAAACATGAAATGAAATCTCAAAATCAGAACTGCTTTCTACAAATTCTGGACCAACGGCAAAATTCACATGCAGCTACAAACTGCTAGTTCAAATTACATTAGACATAAATTATAGAAATTTAGCAGTACTTGACCAAAATCTTTAACAATTATAGTGATTTCAACACTTACGTTTAGACGTAACCTTAGTACTGTATTCGTATTTTGTGGTTAAAAAACAGTAAGGCAAACAATGTCCTGTATTTCGTTTCTCTAAATGATAAGAATAAACCTGAAGAAGGAGCTTTGCTGTGCTCTCCTGAAAATTCTAAGCAAGCTAAATTTTAACTGAGTGACCTAGTAAGTCCAAATATATTTTTGTTGCATTTCCTTTCTAACATATATAAAAAAGAGAAAGCCTAGCACTATGCAAAAATAAAAGTGGGTGCAGAAGAATTATAGCTTAGAAACAATAAAATGCAGAGTCATAAAATTCTCAGTTCTCTTGAAGAAACCATTTTGGTCAAATGTACCAAATACACTAATAGAGGCCAGTTCCAGAACAGTTTAAGAGAGAAGAACAGTGACTATACTATACTCCCTTTCACTCACAACAGACAATTCATACCTCAACGTGTAGATTCTGATTCCAGGAAAAAGTGTTTCACATTTTGAATTTCTACAGTTTTAAACCTGCTTACACTGCCTGAACATACACTGAAAAATAACAAAACAATGCTGAATTTTCTTGTGATATGTGGGCAAAAAAAAAACCATTATAGTGAATTTAATCTTGCAACAAGTTTAATCTATGTTCTTGAGATGAATATACATAGTGCTCTATCTCTAGGTCACAAGTTCCCAACCTAGGTCCATTTTAAAAAGAAGCATATTTAATTTACCTGTTTTTTCTTCTGTGCTTCATTAGAGTCTAGCACGGAAGTGGAAACAACAGGCAAAGATTTCTGTGCTGCCTTCAAAGCAGCAGGGTTGTACACAGTTTTTGTCAAGCCAGTAGAAGTAGATAAAACCTATAGGAGGAAATCATTTTATTTTTTTGCCAGTGAATTTCAATCTTTTAAAAAACCCGCATGAGTGCTTAAAAATATATAAGCATCTTTTCTTTTGTCTCCTTTGATGACATGGAATATAAAAATTTGGTGTAACAATTATATTTGGAGTTGTTGAAGTTAAACAATTTCTGAAGAGGCAGCACCATCAGATATGTAAGCTATCAACATCAGCTTATAAATCCTCTCCACTGAGATTTCCTATGCACTTCCAAGTTTCAAATACATAAATATTTATGTATTTGAGCATAACTAAGGAAACAGAAGATTGAGATTTTTGCAAGATTAACTGTTGTTTTTGTGTTTTGAAGTCTAAAATACAGTACTTCTGTATGTTATGGCTGCATGAATTTTCTGAGCAAAAGTTCAACATAATTTTAGAGACTAAGGTCCAACGTAGAGACAACAGCTTCTTTTCATATGCAGCTGGTGCAAAGTAGAGCTTGCACAATCAGCAAGAAGTAATTCAAGTACAAGGAAGTCTTCAACATTATACAGTACAGGAAGAGACTCCTATGTCTCTCTGTTCTCTTTCCTGCATTTGTAATGAGGTATGAAATTTCTCCATGACTTACTGAGAACACCGAGGACTGCTTTACAATCTCCCTAAAACATACTATGCACCTCTCCACAATACCTGAAGATTTGAACTATTTTTTTTTCTTAGCCTGTTCCTTAAAGAGTTTTTTTGGCATGCTAACATTGAAAAATCCACAGCTAAGTCCTAGAGATAATATAGGTATGATCTTGTCCACCTTGTTAGCAAATAGAAGAATTTATGTCATTGGTACAATTTCCAGGAGTTTGAAAATACTTTCTATCTATGTGGAAAATTAAAAGATGCATGCAGATTCTACTGGTCACCATGCACTTCATAAAATAGCAAAATGCCCACCAACAGGAAGGGAAAAAAAAAAAGAGACAGACAAGAAACAGAAAGGCAGAAAAGACCAAGAGCTTAGAAGAATTTACAACAGGAATGGTCCATATAAACCCTTTGCACTTCAGTGTGATATTTATACTATTTCTTCCCACAGTAAAGTGTTTTCAAGAGTACGCAGGGCATAGAAAACAACAGCAAAAAGAAATCAACATGTTATGAGGTACTATAGAAGGTGGTACAAAATGCTCTAAGCAGGCCATTACAAAGATGAAGGATTTTTTTCTAAATCTATTAAAGAACATTTAAGTATGCATATCTGAATCATATACTTTCTATTAAAAAGTAGCTTTAGGACAGGCTACAAGACAAACAGAGGATCAAGCAAAGAGTAAAATACTGACACATTCCTTTTGCCCTGAACTGTTTTCAGGGCAGACTGAACCACATCTCTCTCTTTTATGTAGGAGATGTAAGGAGAGAAGCCACAGCACCAACACAGACAACTCAAAAGCAACACTAAGGTCTTCTAATTGCTTAATACTATTCAAGAGAAGCAATAGTGTGAATAGCGTGAATCTCTTCACAAGTCCACAAATTATAAGTCCCTATACAGACCCTACAATGACTGCTTTAGCACCTTTTCCTCCTGCTCTTTGGGAAGAATAGCTACCTCCTTTCTCATTGCAAAGATCTTGTCAAACCGTCCACTCCATCAGGCGCAAAAAAACCATCTAGGACATGACATCTCTGTTTTTTGATAGACGTCAATCATTTTATTCTAATGGTTATAGAATACAATGACTGCAAACTAAGCAAGGTATTTCCTTGTGAAGAGGCAGTAGTAGGTAAAAATAAGTCAAATCAGGTTTTAGAATCCTACTAAAAATGTCAAAGGAAACTGCTGTTTTACAACACATCTAGTGAACAGCCCAGCTGCTCAGCAAAATCACATCTGTACCATAAGACAACAGAACAGAAAAACATTCTAGCATAAAATTTACTCTTTGTAGAAAAGTGTTTCAGGATAACTCAACTCTTACACAATGAGGAAAAGAAAGTATTTCTATTCAAGCTGCAAGCTGAAGCAGACTTCCTATTTCTAAAGTAAGCACGTATTATGTATGTAAAATGTAGATCAGGAATACACAGCAAGGTATTTATCTGCAACTAATTTAGAGTACCAAGAATGGAACTAATCAAACAAACAACAAAATACAGGCCAGATGCCTTGATCAACGCATTTAGGTGGACTGCTTGGCTTGAAATTAATCAAAGACACATTCTCTAACATGACAACTAATATTATCAGCTTCAAGTATTGTTTGCCTTTCTATGTTAAGTATCTCTGTAATGAATTTTACCTGCTAGATGCCACTAAATCCATCAACTGCCATACTGAAAAGAGGTGGGAGGGGATGTGTGTGGGGAAATACAGTGGATGCTTCATTTATTTCAGGTCAAGCTAGCTTCCAATAGATAAGATATATACCTAGACAGAGGAATCCTGTTACAAGGTAGAACTTTCTGTCTTTCTACTACGAGTTTCCTCAAATGAATGTTAGAAACACTGGGGAAGCCTATCCCGTGAAGTGCTAAATAGATCTGGAAACATGCATTACAAACTTTGCTACTATAGTAAACACATCAACCACTTTGTATTCTGAAAATTGGAACCATTGGCCAAAATACATAGCTCATAACCACAATTCAGATGCACCTTTCCCCCCTTACCTTTGTCCTGTCTATACTGATTAATTTCCACCATTATCTTTTCACAAGTACTGCAAATTGTAAAACCAAATAAAACGGTAAATGTTTACAGCATCATCTTTTAAGGGGCACAGAAGACCAGAAACATTTTATAGAACTGCCTTCTATAGTGTCATATGTAATGTCAAAATTTATTTATTTTTAAAATTTGTTTTTGTATACTTCTAAACAAGTCAGGATTATGGAACATATCAAGTTCTTTTTATGGCTGAATAAAAGGAACCTGATAGATTAAACAAAATCCACAAAATAGCAGCTTTTGTCCTTCTTATAATCATTTAGCCATCTGCTGAGTTTTGACTTATTATATGTCCTAAAACTAATCCTTCACAAATTGTTTTATTCATTGTTATGGAACAATATTGACACAAAGGGTTTGGTAAAAAAATTAATTCTACTGAAAATAAATGAGAGGAGAGAATATGAGACATTTTCTTACCTTTTCAGTTGTTGGAGTAACTGGCTTCGACACAAAACCCAGTCTATCCTTCACAGATAATTTAGTCACATTCTAAGAAAACAAGGCAAAATTATAGTTCAAATGTACACTACAAGCACTAGCAATTTAGAAAAAATATTTAACTAATAAAATCATAGACTTTTAAGCAACAATAAAAGAAAAATATTCAAACAACGGATAAAATTCGTTTTAGATATTTGATTTTGCAGTTAATATATGTCTATAATTGGGTAAGACAAATACAAAGCCAAATTTGGAATCAAAGATTATCCTACATATTTTCTGCAAGAAGTTCAAGACATGCTAGCTGGCAGAGGATTATCTGCACAGGCCCTTTTAAATACACTACAGCTCTTGTGTTTTATAATCTGCTATTTGCAGATTACATCTGCATCAAATGCAGAAAGTTTTTTGAATTTAAACTACACATGTGTTCTGATTTGTGCTGGTTGTCCTTTCCAGAGGTAAAACCAAAGCAGCGGCGTAATGCTAATAAGGAAATGTTGCAAATATAATAAAACATTAAACACTATTTCTAATGGGAGTAACACACCAGATTCTGTCATGATTCACATTAATACTGTCGTACATTCTTCCTTTTACTAGGGGAGATGAACAAATTCTAAAAATTCTTCTAGATACAGAGCTTCATTCTCTAATGGTTTTAGGTGGCTAACAGATAAAATACATATACATTAAAAAAAATTAGCTTTTAGTTTTTTGGATAGAGACTCACTTTTTTTTGAAATCTGACACCAGCAATATAACACAACCATCCTGAAACAGTTTGAAAGCCTTTCAGTTTTTCTTTTTAAACTGTGTAAAACGCTACGATACTAAAAAAATTAAGGCTTAGGTAAAAAAGCCAAATATCATTGCACTGAGGAAAACTTTAATAGGAAAACACCACTAACAATGCAAGCAGAACCACTTTGAAGTAGTAAAAGTGTACTTGCACCATAGAAGTAACTGGTACATTCATACACTATGGAATCTATTTCAGAAAGAACAGGCAACTGAATTTCTCACTACAATACAAACCTGAGCGACTTCTGTGTTGGTGCCCTGTGCTTCTGCAGGTTCAATATTACTCGCAGGTACTGGGCCGAGCCGCTCCTTCACCGACTGCTTCACTACAGGCAAAGTGGGCTGCTGCACTAAGGGCTGGATCACCTGCAACACCGCCCCAGTCCCCAAAAGGCACAGCACAAGTTAACAACAGAAGGCTGCCATACGTGTCATGCAGTTGTACACAATGAAATTACAATGGAATTTATGTTAACACTTCTTCCCTTCTACCATTCACCTGATGGGATAAACAATCACTTAATGAGATTTATTATGTTATGCTGAACATTCGTGTAGCATGAGTGGCAATAACATTCGTTTTGCATTTACAGCTTACAGAAGTGACCAAACAACTGATTTATTTCTATTAATTACATTTACTCAGCCTAACTTAAATTCTACCTGTTATAACAAAATAAAACATAATAAAGAGTTCTTCTGATTCCTCTCACAACTCTTTCACCATCAACCATTTAGTTATGAAAAGACAGAATACAAACCTGTATCACAAAGACTCTCGCTTTTTACAGTGATAGGTCACAGTTTTCATCTCCTATGTGTTTAACTTGGTCAAAATAGAAAAAAAAGGATATAGAAACATGCAGTCATGGGACTGAAGAAAAAGAAAAGAGAGCAGAAAATCTTTGAATCTGCAATGGATATACCCTGACAGCTAACACCTTTGCTTTTTCTTCGACAAAAACATTCAACAGTTAAGACCAAAAAATATGCTTCCAAGCAAGCTTATTGTCATATTTATAGCTCTCAGAAGGTCACCTAATCCATTTCTCTCCACTGTAGGGCAAAGTCAGTTAAGCCATTACTGACAGTATCTATCTATCTCTTTCTTACAGATTTCAGATGAAACAGGTCCTGTCATCTCTCTACGCAAAAGTGCTTCAGTATGCTTTGGCATTAGAAAATGTTTTTTTAATATTTAACCTAAATCTCTTTGTGCTGCCTTTTAGGCCCAGAACCTCCTGTTTTATCTGCCTCAGATGTGGAGAGCATATTATTTCCTGCTTCTTGGCAGAGGCCTTTTATTTGGTTATTTATTATAGTTGACTCCCACCATCTTTACCTAAGTACTCTTGGAAATTCTACAGCAAAAAATTTCCAAAGTAATTCTGCTGATAAAATAGCAATGGTGAAGCAATTGTGCTGGACCAAATACTACTGAAGGGACAATTTAAAAGCAAACTGACTTTACACTAAAGAAAATTCAATCAGGTACCAGCCTATCCTGGTATCTGAGAGACAAAATCTGTTTGGAAGCCATTACAAATACAGGTGAAATGAGTTAACCCATAATTAATTAACGTAACAGAAATCTTGACAAAAATACAAATATTTATAGTATATGAAGAAGTATAAAGTTTCCATACTACTCATAGATAGGATACTACATATTAATTTCAATTAAAAGAGAAGTAAATATTCATGCTCCTTAAAGACTTATGAACAAAAAATACCTGTTCGCTGACTCAACAATTTGTTAAATGTTATATCTTGGGGTAGAAGAACACAGAAGCATTGTACTTAAAATTTTAATTTCCTGTTAAATGTTTTTCTTGTTACTATGTGCTTTCTGTTGCTGATAACAGACTTCAAAATGAAGTCTGCTGACATGTGCTGAATAGCTGTTCTTGGTGAGGCAGGAACACCTAAAACTGTCCCCAGGACTAAGGGGAATTCATTCTCAAATCAGCAAAGTTAACTTGCTAAAGGTGATGTGATTGGAACCTGCTAACACCACTAAAAATTACGGGACTACTAAAAATAACCAATATATAGATCAAATGTTTGTTTGGAAATATAGAGTTAATACTCCAGTAATACTCTGAATAGCATAATCAGCAAACAAGCTGATAGCACAGTCCAAGCTATCCTTTGAGAAAGAGGGAATGTCTGTAGGAACGCAAATGACATACTCCACTGCCCTCTTCTGGCTAAGATGAAAATCAAGCTTACAAAATAAATACCCATTGAGCAGCACTACTTTAGACAAAGCAGTAAGGATATCGATAAAATCTAAAGGATAATAACAGGGAAGATAGTGAGATAGATGTCATTAAAACCGAATTTTTGAAGATAAAAATCAGGGCATTTCTTACAAAGAAGGAGAGAAAGAAAACTGTTAAAATGCTGTACAGCAGGATTGCCACGGAAAATCAGGTCACTGATTCTAAATCATGACGACACACACCATCAAGAGAAAGTAGGAATTCTCATCTCAGAGCAGCAATTGAAAGAATCCTCTAACAAGTCATTAACGTATTATATCAGTATATATAATTAAGTGACCATTTCTTCTACAGAGCCTGTCTCATATTTTTGAAGTGCAGAATGTGCTGCTCCACACTGATGGCAAATCCAATGGAGCTGGATACACAGATATTTTGAAGGACTTGCTACACCAGCTGCTAACTGAGAAGACTCAACTCAATAACCCAGAGAGCCATGGCGAACCCAAGGTTCCTCTTCTGCTTGAGTACAGCCACTACTGTACTGCTGACGAGTCTGATTTGGCTTGACACAGGTTACAAATCTACCCCTCACAACAGTAATTGCTGTTTTATTTTTTTTCATGTTGCCAATGCTGCTACAAACATGACAACTTCCAAATGTTTCTCTGCAATTCAATAAAAAAATGTAGATTAGAGTATTTCAGTTGTAAGGGACCTGCAACAATCCTCTAGTCCAACTGTCTGGTCACTTCAGGGTTGACCAAAAGTTAAAGCACTTTGTTATGGATACTGCCCAAATACCTCTTAAAGAGGGACAGGCTTGGGGCCATCACCTCTCTAGAAAACCGGTTTCACTGTCTGACCACTCTGTCAGCAAAGAAATGGTTCATGCCCACTCTGGACCTCTTGTGATACACCTCCAATCCATTCCCAGACATTCTATCCCTGGATATCACAGAGATCAGCAACTACCTCCCTACTTAAAAATGTCCCTGATCCCTTCCTAAAAAATTAGTCTCTGTAATGCAGTTCTTCTCTTCCACTGTTGTTTGCAAGTCCTTAGATCTAAGTGCACACACACAGAGGCACCTATGTGTAAAACAAATTCTTCTGTTACTATGTACAACAATACGCATGCTCAACAGGAAGGAAAGGGAAAGGGAAAAGAGGAAAACCAGAACCTTACAGAAGAAAATGGATATCAACTTTCACGAAAATAAATATAACTCTGCTGCCTTTCTTATGCTCACCAGAAGAAATAAAAAAAGCCTATATTAATTAAAGCAAAATAGATGTTATTCAGCAGAGAGCTGCATCAAATCCTGCTTGACATGTTAACAGAGTGGAATACACCAAAAGTCACGGAAGGGCTTTCCTTAAATACCTTTGGTCCCATCTTGCTAATCAACTGCTGAACATTGTATATCAGGTCAAAGAATTTACAACTGAAGAGTGACTTTTGAAAATTAATTACATGAAGTAGTCATTATTTCAAAGGAACTTTGTTTACTTTATATAAACAGTCTCTTAAAAATGTTTTGAAGATTCTTTTTTACAAAATATGTTAAAACAGACTTAGATCCTCTACCTTCTGTGTGGTAGTCTGGATTTGCGGTGCGCTGCCTTCTCGATGCCAATAAACTTTAATAAAACGATTATTTAATACTGCTTCTGTACTTGATATAGCTTTCTTTGCTTCCTCATGCGTGGCAAACTGAATAAGGGCACCTTCTGGATCACCCTGATATGCAACCTAAGATTTAAAACAGAAGAACAAAACTTACCACACAGAGGATTCTCATTTGTATCTAAATTATCATTAAACCATTAGCTTTTAGGCTTAGAAGCTTACAATTTACACCCAATATGTGTAATTAGATAAATACTTCCCATTCTTGAGTCCATTTGAAAGGCCTGGTATCAAAATCAACCTTGAGTTTATGCTAATAAACTTTAAGAATAGTTAAAAAAACCTCAAACAAATAAAGTAAAGCAAAACCCCCAGTCAATCACTATTTCTGTTTGCAAATACAAGCACTTGTTTGAAAGACAAAAGGAAGCATCAGCAAAGTAAAGAAAATTACTATGAAAAATGCAGGGGTCAGATAGTAAATGTCCTATCTAATTAAAGGTAGACAGCAAAGTTCATTTTGATTTCCCTCCTTTGAGCATTAACACATTATTTTAGCTTCAAAAGCCAAGGCTATAGTCTTTGCAAGAAGAGCATAGCTTGCAATCTCCATATACATATCTGTCTCTCCATACACATCCATGTTTTACTTGCCTTAATGAATAATACTGCCTGCTAATACACCCATATTCTTAGGTAAACTATAGAAAAGCTTAAGAAATATTTAATAGCAATTAAGAGAGATTCGAAATCCCTCCAGTGTTCAGACAGGCACAGAGTGTTTATTCTGTACTGTATCAGTATGTACAAAAATATTGTTGCACTTCTTCATTCAAGCCCTCAGTGCAAACAAGAAAGGGTTTAGAAAAATGCATGACAGCATCTGAAACTTGTTGATAATGAAGTACGGTGAAAGGTCACACTGAGTAGCTTAGAGACTGGGTATGAAATACTGACATTACACGTGCAGCCTGCAATATGTAACATCAGCCTAAGTCAGGCGCTAGTTCTTTCATTGCTTTCCTCTCTCTTCAATTGCTTATTGGGTGACTCCAGTAAACCACAAAGTCATTTTAAGGGACAAACCATCATTACCATGGAAAGCAATTATGTCACAGGGACTGCTTTCTCGATGAGAAATACACGTTTTCTGTATTTACAATTTATCTCTGAATATACAGAACGTTTATGATAGCAAATCCAAACTTGATAAAATGGGTGAGAAAAATCCATGTGCAATCAATTTTCAATGTTTTAAACAATGTCTCTTAAAAGTCTTATCTCTGAGGAACACATTTGTTCAAAATCTAAAAGATGACCAAAACATTTCATTTCTGCTTCTTCAATGGCAATATCATTAAAAATAATAAGATCTTGTTTAAGAAACAAGTTAGGAAAATAATAAAGAGTTTCAGGGAACCAGGAAAAAAATTGGCATTCTTCTTTTAGCAACTACCACTACCTTTAAAAGCATACTGCTTTCTCTTTGTTGACTCTTACCTGCAAGTTGACTAAGTTCCCAAACTTACTGAAGTGCTCATTAAGTTTGCTGATGTTGTTAAGTTCTGGAGGAACTTTTCTCAATTCAAGCTTTGTATTTTCATTTCCGAACTGCACTTTCTTCTGGAAACCTGGACTATTTGTTCTGTTAAAATTTTGCCTGCAACAAATAAAAAATCAAGCCAGAAATCCATAGCAAACTAGCAAACACAATGTTAAATTGTATATGTTTACACAGAAGCATGTGTGTATGAGACACAAAGATCTGCAGACTTAAAAAATAATGCCATTTTAGAAAAGTGAAGGAGAGTACAGGACACACACCCATACAACTGCTATCTTCCCCACTGATATTCTCAGCATACCCCAACACATAAATCTGTGAGATAATTCATATTTATTTGCTCATGTCAGTGTAATTCCTGACTTTTACACTGCTTCTCTCCAAAAATTGTTTCTTAGCTATTCCATCAAACTTCCCCACTACTGTTTCAAATAACTATTACTTCAAGGCTTTCCTCACTCCCAGCAATCTCTTAAAATCCCTTCCAACCTTGCACCCTCTGTTTTTTTCTCAGTAACATACCTGGCAACTCAAATCAAAATAGCAGTGATAAAATTCACATCTCACAACTAAAATCAGTCATCTCTAACAAGCATCACAGAGCAGCTTCCCTGTTTCTTATATCATGCCAACTTTCAAGGAACAGATCTTGGTATCATCCAAAGCAACTTCATCTATCTGTATACTACCTTTGATAGAAGACAGTCAAATAAATACAGCTCACATTATAGTATGATTTATTTTAGTACCATCAGTGTACTAACAGTTTCATTTGCTTGCAATTTATAGAAACATATATATGTTTCAGATTACAGTAAAGCAGTTAATGAAATTCCAGCTCTTAAGCCAACACTGTGTTAACAGTCACTCACTTGTCAAACCAAGTCTTCTTTGTAGGAACTCCACCATCCCCTGCACCAATTGTTCTTTTCCTGGATTCAGCATCTACCACTATTCTCATACTACTTTTATTAGGAGGTTTTTCTGTAAATAGATGAAAAGATTTTACTTTTTAAAAATTTATTTTCTGTTCATTTGATTGTAAAAAAGTATTCTGCTCACACTGAATTTTCACTGAAAAGCACAATTGTTTATTTTGAAATTACTATGATTCTTGTTCTGACTGAATCAAACCTTGGTCACAGACTTCTTAACTATCAACAGATGTTCTGACAGATCAAAATAGCTAATAGCACTCATTTTGTCACAGTAACATCACACATACAGAAAACAAAAGAGGTGTGACAGAAGGCAACTGCCTCGAGATGACTACACTCTGATTCACAATGATTCACAATGTCCCATGCAATACTCTGAGGCTCACACCACTCCAGCTAACACCTCCATTCTACTATTATATGGCACACACAAAATGGTCATGATGGGAAATGCATAGTACTCCAGGGCAATAACACCTAGGAGCAAGATTTATGGATGGACTGGGAAAGGAGTCACTTTTGCTGAAGAACAGGAATCACACTGGGGGACTCCTCACTGAAAATACACCAACAGAAACATAGTAAGATTAAATAGAAATACATACAAATGCAAATAAAAACCACACTAAAAATGGTTTTATCGTTTTTCCATTCTTATATTGTGTGCTGCTGCTTCTTCTTAGGACCACAGGAACTGTGAGGTTAAGATTATTTGTGCATAAAACTGCTACCAGATAAAAATGATTCCCTCCTCTCTATAGCAAAAATCATCCTGAGATTCTACTATAGAAACATTAACATTTTTCTGTACAAAAGATATACAAAGTGACCAGTTACTACAGCTAACAGTAAACTGTGCAATACTCTAGCGAGAGATTTCATTCTACCTGTAAAAATGCACACACAAAGCAATTACAGACATAGTTCCCTATTCAACTAAACATATCTTAATTCCAGAAGATTTTAGGAAAATGCTGTATTTTCCAGTATTCTCTGGAAAGTTCCTCAACCTGCATTAATGTGAGAAAATCAGCTAAACTAACTAAGTATAGCTTTGAGAGCATACCTCTGGGTGGTAGGTCCATATCACCTGATGTGAGTCCTATCAAATTTGGTCTTTGGGCATGTACTCTATGTCTATACATAGGTCTTGAAGTATTTGTTATACTTGGAGCTTCTGGATTATAGCCATCTGTGTCATACGTTTCTGGTAACAAAGAAATTGTCTAATTAAAATAAATTGCAGTTAAAATCCTTAAGGTTTCAGATATAATATTTAATTTAATTACAAGACAGAGTTACAATAAAAGAGTTGTATAACTACTATCATAAAAAATGGTCATGCGAAGTTTTCTGCTTAAACACAATGAAAATATTACTCTCCAGTCAAAATTCACACTTTATATGCAAATTTTACTTAAGTCTTGAACTAAGTCTGACAAGATGGATGTTAATTTACAGTCACAATCTATATGATACAAACTTATTCTCCTAAACTATGACATTATAATCTCTATAAAGCACAGTATAATATGAATCAATGTTATTCTATTTAGCAAACCTTGTGGGCAAAGCCTCAGTACTACACCTGCTGTAAAAAGAGAGGGTGGAGCAGGAGGCGGCTGGTGATGAATACCCGTGGTAACAACAGTAGGAACTGAGCTGGTTGCTGAGTTTGGGGGGGCATCCATGCCAGCAGGCTGCAATGGTGGAAGGGGAGGGGGTGGTCCTGTCAAAAACAAAGAAAAACGTTGCATTCATTCATTATCCACTACACTTTCATTACACTCCCCTCATAAGGAAACTGATCTGAAATGCTTTTAAGGTTTTTTAAGAAAAAAGGGGCTGAGAGGGCACATCTGCAGGCTTGATGCTGTACCATAAAGTCACATGAAACCACCTCCAACAGCAAATGACTCAGAACTTGGATTAGACAGAAAAGCATCTGAATCATTTAACACTTCTCCAAACACCTTCTTTCTACAAGTAAAATTTAATTGCTAGACCAATATTCATCTTTACCAAATGAAGCATTTTAAAGCTCAATAAAAGCTGATCAAAGAAAGAAATTCTATTTTTGAAGTAAAAAAGTATTTTTTAATATTACAAAAATATGCTATGATGACAATAACTAACCTGACTGAAATTATTTTTCCAAACCCTCAAGAAGAAACCTTCAACTCTAATGGAACTCTTCTTAAAATTGAGGGAGTTTTTTTTATTTGGTTGGTTTGACTTTTTTCAAAACAGGTAATGTGACTCTTTCAAAGCTAAGCAGTCAAGCCCAATCTTCAGTTTAATCATTGACAAGAGTAGGTTTTGGAAAAAGTCATAAAGTGATATATCTGAACTTGTGAATCAGATCTGAAAATAGCATGTAAGGCAGAACTGAGCAATCCAGAGGAAGTTATATTCTATATTAACTGAACTAAATACATTAATTCATATCTTTCTTAAATATACTATAAACAGGAAATTAAAACAGTTTAAGAAACTTCTAAGCAATATCAAATATAAATTACTCCTGAATAATTTTACCAAGTGGGACACCTAACTCAGAAAAAAAAGAGAGAAAGGAATAATCACATAAAACTAACATAACACACAAGGCAACTGAGCACTAAACTTTAACTACTTCATAAATGACAGCCAGGCACATAGGTTTTCATGTAATTTTTAGTGCTTCAGCTGAAGTACTTTCCAGTGAAACAGTAAACAAAGCTGAGACTTTTTCTCAGTTGCTTTACAAGTTTAAAAATTAATCCCAAATTATATTTTCAGGTATAAATTTGATGTGGTCATGAATTAACATTACTCCTATTACTATGACTGAAACAGCAAGAATCAGTTGTTTCCAAGATTTTCCCTTCTTTGACAGTAGTCAATTTTGGACAACTTCTCCTATAATACTCAAGGAATTGAATTTTGCCATGTCATGGTTTTGCTTAAATACAATGAAAATATTATTGCATATTAAAGAGTCACATTTAGCGTGCAGCATTTTACAACAATCAACTCTGCAACAACTATCATCAGAATAATTTTGAGGTAAGCTATGCTATAGTAGAGCACAGTTCAACTTTACAAAATACAGCTGGGATTCTTCAAAACGGCTTTTTGCACTGTGTACAAGTCAAGTAAGATCCAGACTTTTCTATTAAAAAAATGGGGTTTAATCTTTTTTAATTACCTGTTACAGGTGGAAGACTAGGTGGTAAGGGGCCTGGTGGTGGTACTGGAGGTCTAAGGTTAACAGGAGGAGGACTAAGAATTGGTGGAGGGGGAGGAAGTCCAGGAGGAGGTGGTCCTTCGACAACAGGGGGTTGTGCTGGAAAAGGCAGAATGCCGGGAAGATTCACATCTTCTACCACTACTGGATCGCTTCCATGATCAAAAGGGCACATGTCTCCTCTCATACAGAAACCCTTCTCTGAAACATCAAAAAGAACTGATGTTAGTATTCAGCTGTAGCTCGATTCAGGGTACATAAAAGATATTCAATGTAAAATGTGGCAGTTTGTAAATTAAGAGCTCCACATACCAGCAGAAGCTTAGATTAGAAAATGAAATTGTTTAACTTTATTCTTAACAGTCAGCACACACAGACATTGCAGAAACTTGCTAAGACAGAAGTGTTTAATCATTCTTGAAGAACTAATTCTGCACTGTATTATAACAAATGGTGAAAGCAAAGAATGAACTCTAGATGTCATCACATTAACAAAATCAATTTGTTTCTAAGCAAAAAGTGCAGACGCTAGGATTGAGAAACCCCTATTAAAAGTTAGAAGTTAATATTATGAAATTCCAACATGAGCAAACTCATTCATTTTTTTCCTCTTTTACAATTACTTCAGGAAACATTATAAGCCATAGTTTAATGTGGTTACATAAGAGCAAAATTTGTTATTTACATAAAACATATGCATTTGTAAATATTAAATATATGTAAATAAAGACGAACACACATTCACTTCTTTTCTTTTACACACAAGTCAAACAGAAGGAGGTCAGAGGAGGGCCACAAAAACTACCACAAGCCTGAAGCACCTCTCTTATGAGGAAGGGCTGAGAGCTGGGTCTGTTCAGAATGGAGGAAAAAAGGCTCAGAGCAGTGAATTTAAGTATTTATTGCAGCCTTTATACTTCAAACTTTCTGGTGGAACCTGAAGTGATAGGACCAGGGGTCATAGTTTTAAACTAAAACATTGCAGAATCAAAGCAAATATAAGAAAAAGAAATTATTATAATGAGGGTGGTTAAACAGTGGAAGAGGTTGCCCAGAAAAGTGGTGGATGCCCCATCCTTGGAAACATTCAAGGTCATATTGGACTGGGCTCTGAGCAACAAGATCTCGTTGAAGATGACCATGCTTACTGTAGGGATGCTAGACTAGATGACTTTAATAGGGCCTTTCTAGCCCAGACTGTTCTATTATTATCTGTTTAGCAAGTGTCCACAGAAACAACATCAAAATAACCAGTCAGTGCAATACAGGGAAAAGGCTGGTAAAATAGGAAGAAAGAGGAGTGCCCACTTCCTCAAAACATGATGTGGGGAAGAAGTATGTATTACCTCATCTTCAGGAAGAGTTATAGAACACATTAAATTGAAATGTTAAAAAACCCAGAAGTTCAGCAGAGGGTAAAGTTGAAAATTTGGAAGTGCAGATAGGAAGAGCAGCATGATGGAAACATGTAGCCACTGAAGAGAGAAAACTTCAAAACAAAACGACGCATTCACAATTCCACTTGCTCCATACTGCTGTGATGTACACTGGCAAAGCTATTCTTCGTAAGTACAACTCTGCCAACACTTGAAAGCTCAGTTTCCCATTTTTTACTTAAAAAAAAACCTCTAATCAGAGTTCTGAATGTAAACTGGCCTAGAACTTAAAACTCCTCATTGTGGTATGCAATAACAACAACAAAATCCCCCAGAAACAACTTTACAGGAAGATTTCAACTCTCCCGAGCTCACAGGTTGACCAGCTGAGTTTAGTTAAGGCACCGCCAGCGGCAGCAGCCTCTTGTGCGAATTTTGGCACAAGACTTTTAAAATGAAAGCTTAAGACAGAGATAAGTGAAAACCTAGCCAGTTTTAAGAAACACCTACACAGAATGAAATGAGCCTGGGAAGTTTCAGCTCTAGACCCTTCTAGTTAAAAATTGTCTGTTAGATAGGATAGAATGAAATAGGATGAGATCAGTAAGGTGCTAACCATTTGTCAAAACCACCAAATACAGTATTTGGCTGGAACATGACCTAAGACAAAAAACCTGGGTAAAACTGGATTTTTTAAACGAATTTTTAATATACTATTTTTAATTTATACAAAATAGTCCTAGCAAGTAAAAAAAATAGACAAACACTAAAAGAGCAAGCTGTCTGAAGTCACTAAGAAGTGGTAACATGGTAAAATTTGCAATCAAGAAGTGTGCAATAGAAGAACCCCACTATACTAGAGAGGATTAGAAAAACAAGGGTGAATTACCTCAATCTTTTCAGAAAGGGGACAATCATAGCTGCAGGAAGCAATTAAAAAATTTAAATGTACTTACCATCATAATCTCTACAGCGTTTCTTTGGCAGTGGAGGTCTTCCATAGGAGTTGTGGTCCAGCTGCTCTTCATGGAACTCTGACCAACTTTCAGTAGTGTTATTTCCATGATGAGCAGGAGCAATAACAGTAATAGTACTGCTCAGTGTAGGGACAGGGTAGTGGCCAGATGAAATATTTGTCACAGAAGAAACTGGAGTATAATTATTCTCTAACGGATCTGTTCTATCCATGTCATATTTTGGCTTTCCTAAATCCCTTTCTGTAACAAAAAAATAAAAATAAAAATTATACCGGATAATTCCCTATCCACCTTTTCACCAGAAGCAGCCACTACTCTCTAAGTGTCTTTACTCCACATCAACTCAATACATATGCACAATAATTGAAATGTTTTACAGGTTGCCCAAAGTGCCTGTGGAGTCTCCACCCTTGGAGTTACATAACCCAGCTGGTCCCAAGCAACCTGCTCCAGTTTGTTTTGATAAAGGGTGTTAGACTACACCACCTTCAGAGATCTCCACTAACCTCAACTATTCCATGATTCTACATTTCAAAGGTTTAACAGAAAAATAATAATCTGTGAAGTACCTAGTCAGGCCCTGGGCTATTTAATAACAGATATATCCACAGTAGAGCAGATACCCTATTTAACTTCAGGCAGAGTACATCTTCTTTAGTGATACGTGTACTGTAAGAACTTCAGATGAAAAGTTTTTTGGAATAAAGGGAAGCAATAGCTTCCCTTCAGAAAGGTAGAAAAGGGTAACCATGGCTTGAAAATACTATAAAAGTTACAAATCTTTAATGTTTCAAGACAATGCTATTGTTGTATCTTCATTTTGTTGATCTTCATTTTCTGTTGCACTCAAATGCATGTATTTATTGCATGCAAAGTTTTGCCTTAATAGGTGAAATAATAATGCTTAACAGGTGTGGAACACTCTGGGCAGATACAGCAAGTAAAATGACCTTTTATTCTCAATACATACAAACTATACTCTTCATTTTCTAGTATTACCACCAAATAAAAAGTAAACATCCCAATCAAGACAGACTACTCATGTCATGACATAAGTTAACAGACTTAAATAACTCCACATTAAAGGAACATTATGAAATATCTTAAAGATGGCTCATCAGTGTGGGTAACACAGGATTTTCTTCGTGTTCTAAGAAAAACAAAGCTTTCACTATAAAATATTGTCCATAAGGTACTGTCATTTCAGTTTGTGCAAATAATCCTTAAATTAAGATTTAATCATGTTGTAATCTTTTAGTTAAACTGCTGTATGTTATTTAATTTGCTTGTTAATAAGTTGTCTGGAAAATATCTACTCTCATATTTTCAGAAATATGCATTCCTAGTTTTAAGGCTGGTTTACTAAGGCCTGTTTTACACAAAGAAAAACAATACACAGGAGAGTTCTGCCAGACTGTTTTTCTACCCTTACATCGTCTAAGACAGGACAAAAATATAAAATTACTTTCACTGCTCTTTTCCAATTTACCATTAAAAACTATTGAGGAAAAAAGAACTCTTTTCAGCTGAAAAAGGAATCCCCTCTTCAAAGAAGTTTAATTCTGCAAACTACTGTACTGAAGCCTTAAGTCCTACAGATATGTGCACAAATGCAAGTATTTACTGTAATGATTTCAGCCCTTCACCTATGACACTAAAGAGGGGACAAGACCAAAAGAACTGAGCTGTACTGTTCTTCTTGACAAGTCATTTACTGCCAAACAGGCAATTTCTCTGCCAGTTCCACCTTTATTAATACAGTATTAATTTCTGTATCTCCCTATTAATGAAATGGAAATAATTTGTATTTTTCTGCCTCTCTTGCAACAATGCTTAAAAGTGGCCAGCTCAGCCACCTCAATACAAAGATATTAAATAAGAACAGAGGATAAAAGAGGAAAACAGGCACTGAGAACACAATCACAGAAGCCTCATTTCCCCAGAAAACAAAGCTAAATTTGAATAAAGGAACAAGAACAATAGAGGAAATTCTAGTACATTTTGAACACAGTTTTCAAGTTAAATTTCTAAATTTTGTAGAAAACATTCACCGTATTTTAGAGACCAACTGTTGGTACCTCTGCTTCGTGTTCTGCTCCGGCTTCTGCTCCGGTCTCGATCACGGTCCCGCAACCTCTCTTTGCTCCAACTCCTACTTCGACTCCTGCTGTAGCTCCGACTCCTCCCTCTCCGTCTGTTGTATCGATCCCTATAGGAATCTCTTCTGGGAGGATTTCGGTCATAATCCCTTTTCCGAGAACGTTCATCTTTTTTCCTTTCATCACGGCTTCTAAACATGCAATATTAGAGGTTAATTACAAGAATTATGAAGCCATAATTTGAAATCTTAACTCCTTAAAAAATTTAAGAAATGTCAATGGAAAACTAGAGAAGTGCTATAAATGGTAATTTAAGGCTATTCCTTTCTTCTCAGAAGGATTTTAAAATTAATTTTGCTTATTCATTTTATTTTTACCATACCTACGATTTAAAAGATATATAAATTTCTGCATATTTCCCAAGTTGGAAACACCAAGACTTATTGAAGGAAACGCTTCTAAATCAAAATTCAAACTCAATACCAAGCAGAATAAATACTGCAATATAAATCACAAATCTAACACCAAAGTTACTCCTAAAACTCCAAGGATAATAGCTCTGCACAACATGAGAGACAGGTTACACTTACACACACTCACCACTTAACTACATACAGCAAAAGCAATAGAAGCCTTCTTTTTAGGCTTACTAGATGACAACACAGAAACAAAGTATTTAATTCAATAAAAAATCCAAATCCATCTGATTACTGATATAATACAAGGGGTTAAACAAAATTTTTTACCTGGTGTCTCTGTAGCGAGAACTTGACTGAGGAGGGCTGTGATTTAATCTTCTAGAGAACTTTTTCTCTCGCTCTTCCTCTTTAACTATCTGAATTCAAAGCATATATATTAGATCAAAACGTGAGTACACTAAAATGCAGACTTCTGCATAACCAAATAAAACCAAAAACTGAACACTGAGCAATCAGCAGTAACACTGAAATTAAATAGTTTACGTCTCTAACATAATAAGAGAATCTTCATAACATGTTTATTTCTATTTCTAGGAATAGTCAAAGCCCTGTTTGAGAGAAAATAAAATAATCTTTATAGTGCTGCACTGAAAATACAGCTGCTTTTACTTACTGTAGGTAGACAAAAAACCATATTAAGGCTTTGGGAGGATTTGAGAAGGCATGGATATTCAACAACCAACACCAAAGTATTTTTTTCATCAGCAGGTTATTTAGTTCAGTTCACACTTAAAACACTTTCACACAGGCAAACTTGGGCTGCTATTGAAAAGCACAAACTTACTCTTCTGGCTCAATGAACAACATAAACATTTGTGAGAAAAGGACATTATATGGATCAAGCAGCTGAAGGAATGTGAATTGCAATTTAGAATGGCAGCCTGGNTGGGGGCGGGGGGACAGGGGAGGAGAGGGGAGGGGCCCCCAGGTACACACTGCTACACCTGGATTTATGGAGAATTAAAGTGCAGCACAAGTACAACAGCAATTTTGACCAGAGAACTAATGCAGGTTGTACTGCAGCTCCTACACTACTAAATAATCTCATTTACCTTTGCCTCAGCAAAACCACCTTGCTTTACATTTGAAACACCCACTTGTGTTAGAAAAATCGTGCAGCAGCGCTCAACATGCCAAGCACAAATCTTCTGACTTATTTTAACACTGTCATGTAGTTATTAATAATATGATTAATAACATAAATTATTATTGATATAAACTATAATAAATTGCTAATAACTATTACTAATAAACACTATGAAGTTGAACTCATAAGCAAATTACATGAACGAGGAAAAAGATGCACATGTAAATTAAAATCAATGCCCACCTCTTCCTTTTTTGTCTCTTTTTCTTGGTGCTGAAAAAATTCTACTTTCAGACTTCCTGATGATGGCTGTTCTGGTGGAGGTAGGTAGCTTTTTGTATTCACAGCATCAAACAGTTTTTCCACAAATATCTGAGTTTCTAAAAGAAAAGAGCGTACAAATATCCATTATACAAAACCATGGTTAACATTTGCTTTAAAAATTAATAATAACCCCAAAAAACCCAGACAAGCAACCAAAACCTGCATTCAGCAAAACAACAAAGAGTATTTTCTTTAAATACTGTGTTCCTAATTTATATTTTAAAAGGACATTTATAGAGTCAAAAAACATGTCAATAATGAACAATGTTTCACAAAGTTTTCAATTCTTGAATTATTTAATGTCTCTTAATAAAGCATCTGGAAAAATATTTCTGGCATATATATATACAGAGGTTAAATACTTGCCCAGGGAAGTTGTGGATGCCCCAGCCCTGGAACCATTCAAGACCAGGTCAGACAAGGCCCTGATAAATCCGGTCTAGTGCGAGATGTCCCTGCCCAGGACAGGGGGCTGGAATTACAGGATCTTTACAGTCCCTTTCAACCCAAACCGTTCTACGATTCTGTGCCTCTGTGAGTACTAACAAAACATATACCTAATATACGCATCCTAACCTATACACCTGGGCCTTTTAAAATTACTTTATGAAAACTGAATTACATTCTACAAAGTAACAAAGCTAATAAAGAGATCAAAGCCCCATTCTATGGTAAATGATCGCTTGAATAAATTGAACAAGACAGAATTTTCACTCAATCTTAATTGTTATCACAAAGCCCATACCTTTCTGAAGAAATACATCCAGCTGATCAACACACAATGCCTTCAGCTCCTTTTCACTTTTATCCTTCTTTACCAAAGCCAGAACATATTTAGCTAGGGCAGATGGATCTGCATCACAGCTGCAAATAGATTAGTTAGAAAAAAAAAAAAGGCAATTTAATTACAGAAATTAATGTCTGAAACTGGTAAGACCAACACATATAGAGAGCAAAATAATTTCCTACCAAAGCAATTGAAAAATACTCAGGTGTATTTTTCAAAACAGAGTCCAGATAGATAACATTTCTAAGTATCACTTTCCTTTTGAAGAGAACAATTGTCTAGAATATTTCCTAACAATACTGCATAGAAAACATCAGAGCTAACTAGAACAAACTGTTTCATAAGAAACAGCCTCAATTGCCTGTTTTGTATTAAAAACAAAGACAATGAATACTTCCCTAACTCCCCAAAGATGGAATCAATAATTCTGAATGTAACACTGAGTAACTGTTATCTGGGAAAAGTCAGTAAATACACTTTTGAACATTCTTATTACTACTTACATATGAACACCATGAAAACTGAAACTGATTTTTTCAGTTTCAAAAACTTGGTTTCAAAAGCCTAAATTCATATATTGCAACAGAGACTTCCATAAGAGGTACACTGAAAATGGAAGGAAATGTAGGGGATCATTATGCATTTGGCACCTGAATTCAGAATTCAACCTACAATTACATACAGAGCACCTGAATGTAGAAGTTGATGGTCTTATGCACATCAACAAAGAACTTAGAATGAAGAAAGCCACATATCCACATTCAGTAGAACATTATTTAATATAAGTGGCATATTTTTTTACAATGTTTCACAAACAGGAATCTACAATGAACTTTGTGGTGGTGTGGTAAAGCCTGCCAAAGCAAGTAAGACTACTGCACAAAACATTTATGTTTCAAAAAGAGTAGCTAATGAAGTAGTGAGACACTTTCTTAAACAACTTAATCTCCTTATTTAGCATATACCAAAGCAAGACTTCAGGCCCCACAAAACAACACAAGATTGAATGGATGTATACCGGTCATATGATAAAGACAACTGATTTGGGTGGTCATCAACGTTTGTACTAATGTTTTAAAGAATAACAAGAAGAAAAAAAACTGCATCGATGCATCCTAACTCTATATGCTTTCTAGCAAAAATAGCTAATAAGAGAAACTAATCTATGGTCAGGGAGTTGCACCGAATATGAACATTACACAAATACTGCTCTAGCATAGAGGTTCAACAGTCATAATAAAGGAATAAGAAGTTTGAAATCCCTTCCACAATGAGTAAGATACAAATACTGAAGCTTAATAATTAATCTAGATGTTGATCATCGAAATGACATTATTTTGGACACTGGGCAAAAGAACCCAAATCCCTAAACAAACATATCACATCACCTAATTCCTCTTACCAGAGAAACTTATCTCCTGCACAGCAAGCAACGTCCCCCATGCAAACATATCTGCTAAGCAAAGGAAGCCTATCTGTCAGCATCACTTAGGGATAGCCTGGGCCCAGCACACAGAGCCCTGAAGTTTAAGGTCAGAGCTTCAAACGTAACCCAGCATCCTTTAGGAAGCAGGCAGTACTAAAATTTCATGCTGAAAAAGCAACTTGGGCTGCTAGTGGATGTACCACTGTATTCCATGTTAGTCTGCATTATTTATGGATACAGGAAATGGAAGTTCATAATCACTGCAAAAGAACCTATGGACACTAAATGAACAAAATGAAAATATATACTGCTAATCAAAAACCAGACTGCACACTGACTTGAAAACTCTTCAGAAATTTTTCACATCTAGTTTGCCCCATTCCGGTGTAACAATTCTTTATCCAGAAGAAAATACAGTCTGAGCACCAAGTCAGTGCACAACCTGACACAACCTCCTACAATGAGAGCAGTAGGACTCTTTAACGCTGCAAGCACCTGAGCACATCAGCCAAGCAGATTATCTAAAGGCCCAGTGTTGAACAGTATTCATCACAGGCTGTAATGAGGGTTCTCTCTCAGCCTTCAGCAGGCCCTAAGACTAGCATTTCCTAACCTCTCAATCCTTGAATTTGAAAAGTTATTAACTTTTTTTACTGTTTCTTCATGCAACTTCAATGGCACTTCAGATTTTCAATACTTTCCCAGTTTCAAGCTAAATTGTGCCATGGAAAATTAATGTGCTGTTTTCATCATGACAGGTGGGGAGCAGACAATTTTCACATGATTATCCTCAGCTTTCCTTTTTTAATTTCAATTTCCATAAATTTGGTTTTCGTTCAATAATACAAAGTCAGCTGTTCAAAATCCGCTAGAACTTACTTAAATGACGTGCACTCAAAATTTAGGTGGGGCGGGGG
>VXBC01004824.1:138142-178761 GCA_013399945.1 Ploceus nigricollis | reverse complement strand
TGCAGCCCCGGGGGCGTCACCGCAGGCCTGACGTGGAGCAAGAGCGCCCCCGGCCAGCTGCGGCCGCAACTGCAGCAAAGGGGAGAGCGCTCTGCGGGGGGAAGCGCTGCTGGCGGTCAGGCTGTTCCTTGCTGTTCGAGGTGTTCTGGGTGCTCTTGTTGTTTGTCTGTCTTGTTTTAGATTTATGCATATACGTATATATTTGTCTGTATATCTATATCTATCTATATAGATATATCGATATGTATATCGATATATCTATAGATATATAGATATGTATGTATATGTGTATATATATGCATAGATACGTGTGTGTATATATATATATATATATGTAAACAAGTGTTATTCCTTTTCCCATATCTTTGCCTTAAAGCCCTGTAGTTTCAAAGTTATAAAAATTTGGAGGGAGGGGGTCATCTTTTCCATTACAGGAAGGTCCCCCCTTCCTTGGCAAACACCTGTCTTTTAAACCAGGACAGCGTATAACACACATGCCGCAAATAACTCTGCTATTTATAATAGGGACATGAAAAGACAGTGACATATGAAGAATTTCACAGACCTAATAGCAGCAGCCACCGATCAATACAAATTCTGCCATAGAACTGGAAAATCTGAATTTCCTAGTCTCTGATAGCAGACGTGTGGTTGTTTTGGGGGGTTTTGCCTTGTATGTAGTGGATTTAGGTCATTGCTGTCCCTTTGCCTGTAAGAACCTTTATTTGACTTTTTTTATCCTCCTCAGTCTCCTCTTTTTCTCTTGAAAAGTTAGACTGGGATGTTGAAGGGCCAAAAGCAATAAAACTGCAGTTCAAATATTTGACCTACTTCTTCTCCCGGCATTCACCTGAGGATTTCAGTCTTAACCTTGTTTCCACTCAGCAGTTACATGGTAATAAGCAACAGCAAGCACCATTTTAATAAGAGGCATTTTGCCTTATTGTCATAGAGAGCGCTTTTCCTTCGACTTAAATCTTTATTGTAATGATGTTTTTCTTTTTAAGAGTCGTGTGGACACCCTTGCAACCAGCCTTCTGGAATTCATTTGTTACTATCCTAGTATATACTACCATATTTGTATTTTGTATGTGCCTTCCACTCTTCCAAGTCGTCTGACGAGGTCTCATCTCTCTATTTGAATGCAGGTGGGCATCCAGGATTTCTTATTGACGTCATGTAGCAGGGAACTCACAAATGGTCCTTACAGAATTGTGATTGTGATGAAGTAACTCAGCCACTAACAGCTGACCGAGGGTGGATGGGATGGAGCTGATCTTCTTCACAGGATTTGTATGCTGCTGTGCTTTGGATTTGTGACTAAACCGGTATTGATACCACACCAGTACGTTCTCTGCTGCTGAGTGGTGTTTGCACAGCATTGAGCTTTTCTCTTTTCTCCATTCTCTCTCCTCCAGTGAATAGGCAAGAAGATGGGAGGGGAAACAGCCAGCAGGCTCGACCCAAATTAAGCTAGTGGACATTCTGCTCCTTGTGACATCATGGTCAGCAATAAAAGCTGGGGGAAAGGAAGAGGGACTACGTATGCTCATGGTTGTGGCATTTGCTTTCCTAAGCAACCACTGTAGCACTCTGAGGCCCTGCTTTTCAGTGACAGGCTAAACACCTCCCTGCCAATTGGAAGAAAAAAATTTCAATTTTGCTTTGCTGGCATGATCAGCTTTCCTTAATCCTTAAACTGAATTTTTCACAGACTACAATCCTTCTTGCTTTAGTTTTTTTCTATTCTCTCTTCTATTCCAGCAGCATGAGGGAAGTGTCTGTGTTGTTCTTACCTACTGGACAGGGACAACCCATTACAAGAGTAGGAATCTTCCAGATAGCTGTAACAAGTGTCATATTACCTGGCAAATTCTGTCTTATATTACTGTTTTGCCAGCTAGACTTGCAATACTTTATAACATGTGAAGTTTTGATGAACAGCCTTCCATGGTTATTTCTTTCACACTGATCTGTCTCACAGCCACAGCTCACAGAGTTCAGAGTCAAGAGAAAGATGATATTGCTTACTTTACTTCCAACATTACACAGCAGTTTCAGTGTAGACACATGACCTTACCACTCAGGAACACTATCAAATGGTAATAGTCAAGTCCATGGTTTCCTCATGAAAATCCTAAACTTCTTAGCTTCATATTTTGATTCTCAAAATTCCTGAAATTATTGTTAGAAAGTATTAGAGTATTGTTAGAAAGTGGCAGACCAAGTAAAACCTTCATATTTGGCCTCTCCTAAGGTAAGAAGTTGACTGGCTCTCATGGAAAAAAAAAAAATATTCAGTTTATCATCAATTGTGAAATGAATGTGTTAGCTAATGAAGTCAGCTTTGTGGCTATAAGATAGTTCTAGATCCTCCTGAAGATTTTGATACCATGAAACAGAGACAGGTATGGGATTTTTCTTTTTTATGCAGATGTGCATACATTATGTTTTTCTGGTGTACTAAGTTTTTCCAGTGAGTTCATCCTAACCTAAAAAATGTGAATTGTATACAGTTTCATAACCCTGTGTTTTAAATATCAATCCCATTTTACTAAGGAGTCATCTAAATTTGGATTATTTGTTTCTACTCAGAGTAAATAGAATAGGGACTTAAAAAGAGTAAATTTGAATTAGCAGTTAACAATACGATATTTTTTTTTCTTCTTAGCTTATCAGAAGCTCAAAAGCTCTCTGTTTTCTTCACTTTATAGAGAAAACATGCATCTGTAATTTGAGTAAACTATCATCTAATTAAATAATTTAGATTGAATATGCTAATGTAAAGGATCATAAAAAAATAATTACAAAGGGACTTCAAGAGGATAATCGCAAATGAAGAATGCTGGATCCAAATAAAATTCTTATGTCCTTTAATTACTGAAAACCCATCTAAACAAAGAATTGAGAATATCTTATTTAAGCACTGTGCACAATTAATGTCTCTTCAGACCTTTGAAAAATATTAATATGATCATGTACTTATTAGATATCACTTAACAACTTTCAAAGCCCGTGAGCTCTAGAGAAAAAAAAAGAAAAAGGAAATTTTTATCAACGCCCCTTTCCTACAGGTCTGTGGGTAGTCTCAACACCGTGTCTCATCCCAACAGTAAGGCAACAGTAACACTACTCATGCCTTCATCAGCATCATATCCCCGAAGGTGTCAGAGAGGGAGTTCCACTTACCCAAAGTGGCTTCACGCTAGCAATAACATTCAAGCTGCTTTGGAAGAAGAAACAAAACCAGAACCATTTACTTCAGCAAACAGATGTACCCACACATGCACAGAGGACTGCACTGAAAACAGGCATAACAGCAGGCTCTGTGCATTTATATCCCCTTTTCTACAATTAGTGGGTCTGATTAGCTCTCATGTTTCGCCTCAAATATCTACTTTCTCATGCAGTGAACTGTTTGCAATGCTGGTACATGGAAAGATTGTTGTTTGTTTTTCCTTTGTACTAAAAAATCAAGATTTTGGGCAGATTTCACAAGTTAATTTCACATTTTAAACTATTTCCACAGTCCATCATGCCTGTAATTTCATCAGTATCAAGAGGAAGTCATCAGAATATTATCATTCAGCCTTTGGTCAAGAGACAAAGATTTGCAAGGCCATGTTGTTTAATCACACTAGTAAAGTGTGAGTCTTACCAGTAATTTCAGTATCTATATTTTCTGTCTTGCATCCCTATAGTAGCATCAGAGTCCACTTATATAAGCAGTCCCTGCAAATTTTACTCAAAATGCCAAAACAAGCAGCAGCTACGGGGAAAAGATGCAGTTCATAACCAAACCGTCTCCTTGATTTGTACATGGCTTTTATAACATGACACAGGAATTTAAGAAGCATTCAGCTATTAGAATAATTAAACTATTAGAAGCATTCAGTTTCATTTTAAGAAACTGAGAAAAGTTATTTCATTTCTGCAAGAAATACGGGAAAAATATTTGATGCACTATTTGTCCAAAAGAAAAAAATACAAAGTTGCATGTAAAAAAAATTTAAGTTGCAGTTGTATCTATTTGTTAGATAGAAAGCATTCATTAGGTGAAAAGTAAAAACTACATAAAATCTTGTCTTTTTATTGTTTAAATCCATTTGGATCATGCAGAAGTACAGCTGAATTACAGATATATTTCTGAGCAATTTCAGAATAAAAGAAACACAGTGTTCTAAAAAAAAAAAGAATCTGTAAAACATCTGTCCATCACACCATCAGAATATTCAGCCAAATATGCAGAGGTTACAAAGCACCCAGGCTGAGGACAAGAGGTGAAAGAGTCTAGACACATATAATCTTAGACTGTAAAAGAAACTGAAAACATCTTGAAAAGCTAAAAATGTGAATACAGCAGTCTGTTTTCTACCCTGGTATGATTTGAGGATATAAAGAATTAAGCTTTTCTTGATAGACAGAAACTAAAATAACTGTGTATGGAAAAGGAGAATTTTGCATAATTGTGCAAGATCTATTACATTCCTAGGGAAAAGACCTTGATTGAAGCCAGTTTTGGTTTATAATTTCTTTCGGTCTTTCCTTACGTACGTATTATTTCTAATTAGTAAGTTTCAAATTTAAGGTGTAGAGTTGGTTGTAGTTTCTGAAAGAACACTACTGAAAACCAGTAAGATTTGTGCAGCCATAAGTGAAACCATCAAAGAAATAATGGCTCTGAGTTGACTACTAAGGAGAGAATTCAGCCTGCTGAACCTGGGGTTTATGGGACAAGCCCATTGTACTGCTGTTGAAATAATTTAGTAGAGACAGACTGAGTTGATTTCTAGGCTTCTCTAGAAGTATTTAAGTGAGAATATACAATGTACAGATGCAATAAATATCTGAATTTCCTGGGCTTCGACCAGAAAGAGAAGTATACATTGTGGTGAAAGGTGTACTCGTGAAAAACCGAGATGAGAATTTATGTAAATTTCAGTATGTGTGTACACAGCATCAAACACACTGCAGCTGGGCTGCATTCCTGAAAAAGAGGCATAAAATTAGGGAAAACATTAGAAATCTGCAAGCTTACCTATAACACAACTTCAGAAAAAGAAAGGAAATTAGTTTTACAGTTATTTCTCACCTGGCATTACTTGTAGGAACTGACATAAAAGAGAAATAGAACCTACCACTTATGAGTGAGGAGAAGGCCTGCAACTTAAGAAATAAACAACCTCACTCAGATGCCTTAAAATTCTCTGGTTCTATTTTAACTTATTTACCTCATATTGATAGTAATTAGATACAATGCTTCCCCCTACAAATACTATTTTTGCCCTTTAAAAATGCAGGATTACTGAAAATTGAGCCAGTCTCTAAGGCAATTGTGGTGTGATATGATTCTGTATGAGCTGGTGAACAAAGGCTCAGGATGACTCAGATGCCCCTTCATTGATGGTACCATACTGTTTTTCCCTGCCCAATTATCTAGCACTCAGGGGGAAAGAACTGCAGGTCCCTAATTGGTAGAATTTATGACAATTTTTTTTTCCCTTTGAGGAAAGTTGCCCTCTGAGACATTGACTGAAACAACTCTTCAGAAACAGTAACAGCACCACACAATATAGCCATGTCTCACTCAAATTTTGCAAAACCATATGTACAGTATGTTTCCTTAATAGATTAGATAAATCTTTCTGTGGGTTTCAATAGCTTACTAGAAAAGTATTTTCAGACCTTGGTAGACTGTTGGTAATATTGCTACCAACCTATTGTCTGTTCCTGCAACAGCTGCTTCAAGAATCTAGTTTGCCCCAGCTGCCACAGCTATTCCTATAAAGTTCTGATAACATTTTTTGAACTAGATTTTCTGCTGTGGTTTTCAGAGGAAACTCCACAGAAGATTTCTCTGAAACGTCAGAAGAAATACGAATGTCTTTTCTAGCAAACCCAGGAAATATTCAATGCTGCAAATACTAGGATGAGAAGCACGAAGTCTAGTTAAATTGCAATCTTTTTGAACCCAGTGTCATCTGCCAAAGTTCACCCTGGTCACTGACACATAAACAAACTAATATTAAGGTGATTTTCTGAGACATGAGCCAATAGACTACAGCTGCACAAAGAACAAGTAGTGACACATGTAGTGCTCCAGTTCACTGAAACAGACAATTCTTCTGGAGCTTCATACAAGCAGATTAACAGGCTTTTTTCAGCCTGTTTCAGGAGCAAAGAAATTAGAATCTGAGGAGAGATGACTCTCTACAGCCTAGCCCAAGTCCATTCATTACCAACAGATGTTACCTTGCTGCAAAGTAGCTCCTGACTTTTAATAGAACAAACATGATCCTCATAGTGTGCAGTGGTCATGATTCTCAAGAAAATGTAGGTGTCTAATTCCTGAAAAATAAAGAAACTTAATAGCTATTATACTACCTGTATGGCTGACAATTACTTAATTCACTACAATTAGATAAGTATTTTCAACCAACTAAACCTCACCTGAAACTGTGTAGGTGTTAACCTGAATTTCAAAGGAAAAAAGATAGAATTCCATGGCTACAAAGATGATGAGGCAAACACAGACACAAACTCCTATCCTTCAAGAAACCTAGATGCGATAAAATTACACTGACTCTAAATATATATGTGTATGTATATATAATTAAATTATATTTACTCCAGCATAAACAGTATGCATAAAGTGCCTACCAGCAGCACTCTGTGAATCTGTTTCTGGGCAGAGACTCTGCTTCCACATTCCACTTGCACATTCCCTTCCCCATACATAACCTTATCAAAACCAGATAAAACGTAAGCGAAGTGACAGCACATTCTGCTGTCCTGAAAAACACTATTTAATATAATGAAAGATCAAATTTTGGTCTTAAATCAAACTGTTTTGTAGAAAAAGGATATGGGATATTTAGGTAATGTTCTTTTCAAGCAATGTGGTAAATTAAAATTACTGAATGCTTTGCTGAATAACAAA
Organism: Ploceus nigricollis; assembly: GCA_013399945.1. Lineage (NCBI taxonomy): Eukaryota > Metazoa > Chordata > Aves > Passeriformes > Ploceidae > Ploceus > Ploceus nigricollis. The sequence continues at coordinate 171,821 of VXBC01004824.1, read as the reverse complement.
ATTTTAAATATTTTAAATACCTGTGAGAATATTGAAATTTTTAATATACCTTGACAATGTTTGCTGCACATTTGTTGCTACTGCTTTACTTTAATGTCTATACACTTACAGTAGACACTGTGTTACTTTTTGATCTTTGGATTTGCTGAAATTTCAGTGCAAGGGCACCAAAGATATCTCAGATAGCATATTAACAATGTGAGTTTATGGCATGCCAAGGTCACAGGCATTTTGTGTTTGAAGGTGTTATATTAGTAGCACCTGAATACAAATTGTCACAAGTTCCACTAAACATGATTACATTATACCTAACTCTAAGTTGTTGCACCAAAAAAAAAAATTTACAGTTCAGCTTTCAAATATATGCAGAATGTATTAAACTGAGGAGTTCAAGATGCCAGGGTACACCTACAGTTGTTTGAGAAAATGTGGCAACCATGTGCCAAAATACACTTGAATCATCTTCTAAACCAACAGCAAAACATCTTCAGGGTGGATTTTGCAAACCAATCTCTAGTCATTGGTAGTACCAAGCAGCTTTGTCAGATTCATTTGTTAAGATACAGCTATAGATGATATTGAATCCGTTCTGTGGACATATCCAGAAACTAGGATTTGCTTGATTCCCGGACAAGACTGACTACTTAAACCTGCTGGCATTCAAATGCTCCCATCTTTTCCCCTCTGATGCATAGGTTATAAATTGCATATGGATTGACAAACTAGGGCTAGGTGTCAGGTAATACAGTTTTGGATATAATATAAAATGGGTGTGTGCAGAATGCCTTGTTTGTCCTCTGCTGAGGGATATAAAAACATGACTTGGACTATTTTTACAGATTGTGGTTTTCCAAAGCATATTATTTGAATATAAACTTCTTTGTCCCTTTTCAAAGGTCCAGCTCTCCCCAAACCATAACAAATTTTCCTTCTTGGCACTATCCTTTAGTCCTCTCCCATCTTGTACTGCATCTCCCTAGTACTCAAGCTAACTTCAGCTTCTGACAAGACTGAGTAGTTTCATTTCATCATGACCATTTCTGTTTTGCTGAGCCTGCTGTGAAGATTATGAAGCAAATTGCCAACTCTGGCTAAACTGGCCTTCCAAAAAAAAAAAAATTAATCATCTGGTTCTGCTCGTACTGACAACCAGGAAAATAAGCACCTTGCCTGGATGGGACTTTGTCTAGTCTTTCGTTCAATAGTTCTTCACTCAGGGTGTCCAGCTGCAATGGAAGCATGGTTCTTACACTTTCTCTGAAGACAGTTCTGACACTCTTCATTATCACACACACTCCCACACAAGTCTTAGCTCTGCACAGCTTCCCCCAAGGTGAAGATCCCATGACCTATGAAACCAGACCTCAACCCCTTGTAACTCTTTAAGCAAAGAGTGTTTAGAGGAAGGAGTTAAATTAAACTCTATAATGTTCACTGAGTTAGATGAGAAGACTCCTGCTATTGAAGGGTAGATCTAAGTGCTGATGGGAGAGGCTCCTGACTGAGCAGGCAATAGAATAGAGTTCATACCTCCTGTTCTGTTGCAGGGATCCACAGTCTGCTCTGACTGGGATCAGCTGTTGTTTTCTAATTTCTTTGGGCCACCTGCTGTCAGTACTAATTCTGTAGATAGCAAAGCAGCCAGAGGATAGGTGGGGCACAAATACTCTACTTTAGTTGAAGTAGGAAAGTATCAGAGACTAACACAATTCTGAAAGTCGTACTTTGCATGTGCTATTCTTTCCTAGGCATTAAGTACAATAAATGCAGAGTTTACAAACCATCAAGTTTAATGTACTAAAAAACAATTAGTAAACATGATCCTCCAGAGAAGTTTCCCTCCATGTCCTCTCCATTCAAATATTCCTTAAGCTTAGTAGCAAAACTGAGCATCTCTCACCTCATGCTATTACTTTCTTAGTAATTTGTTGATGGTTGGTAATAACACTGGAGGAAATCTTCCTCCCAGACTAGCACTGCAGGAGTGCCTATCTGCAATGCAGATGCCTGCTGTTTTCAGTACGTGACATCCACAAACATCAGTAATCCTAGAAGAGCAACGGGGAAAAAAGATGGGAAAAAAACCCCTTCACCAATTAGGTGCCACTTATTTATCCATGGATCTTACCTGTTTTCAAAAGCTTATCCATCTTATCAGATTATGCTAATATAAATATACAGTAACCAAAGAATTTTTTTCTTCACATATCACATATAGTGAGAGTGAAGAGTATGTAGCACAGAAATATTGTGATTCACTAGTCTTCTAGGTATTTATTGATGCCCAGAGCAACTGGTTCTTAATTTTGCTCCTAGTACTTCTACAAATTCTGTCATATAACTTCAAGCAGATTACTTCATCTTCTTGCAACCTACTTGAGGTTATCAAAGTCCCATGGGCTTTACCTGTAGTACAGAATAGAATAATAGACTCATTTAGGTCAGAAAAGATATTTAGGATCCTCAAGTCCAACTGTTAACCAGGCACAGCTAAGGTCACCACCAAACCATGTACCTGAGTATCACATCTACGCTTTTTTAAATATTTCCGGGAATGGTGACTCAAACAATTCCCTGGGCAGCCTGTTCCAACAGTTGACAACCCTTCCAATGAAGAAATTTTTCCAGTTTTAACTTCTTGTCCTACCAGTTGTTACCTGGGAAAAGAGACCAATCCCCACCTGGCTGCAGCCTCCTCTCAGGTGGGTATGCAGAGTAAGGTCTCCCCTGAACCTCCTCTTCTGCAGGCTAAGCAGCCCCAATCTCCCTCACCTACTCCTCACAGAACTTATGTTCCAGACCCTTCCCCAGCTCTGTTGCCCTTCTCTGGACACATTCCAGCACCTCAATGTCTGTCTTGTAGTGAGAGGCCCAGAACTGAACACAGGATTTGAGGTGTGGCCTCACCAGTGCTGAGTACAGGGGGACAATCCCTGCCCTGCTCCTGCTGGCCACACTATTGCTGGCACAGGCCAGGATGCCATTGGCCTTCTTGGCCACCTGGGCACTGCTGGCTCATGTTCAGCTGCTGTCACCAGCACCCCCAGGTCCTTTTCCTGTGGGCAGCTTTGCAGCCACTCTGCCCCAGCCTGTGGCACTGCCTGGGGTTGTTGTGACCCAAGGGCAGGACCCAGCACTGGCCTTGTTGAACCTCACACCACTGGCCTTGGCCCATGATCCAGCTTGTGCAGATCCCTCTAGATCAGCACTCCTGCCCAACTTGGTGTCACCTGCAATCTGGCTGAGGATACGCTTGATCTCTTTGTACAGATCATCAATAAAGGTATTAAACAAAACTGGTCCCAGTACTGAGCCCTGGGGAACACCACAGGTGACTGCATGCCAGCTGGATGTAACTCCATCCACCACCACTCTCTGTGCCTGGCCATACAGCCAGTTTTTTACCCAGTGAACAGCACACCCTTTACATTTGTGGGCTGCCAGTTTCTTCAGCCCACACATGGAAAATGGTGTCAAAGTCAATACTGAATTCTAGGTAGACGACATCCACAACCTTATTCACTAATCAGCTCATCTTGTCATAGACAGAGATCAGGTTGGTCAAACAACAGGATCAGCCTTTCACAAACCCCTGCTGGCTGGGCCCAATCCCCTAGTTGTCATGTGATGGCACTTAGGGTGATCTGCTCCAGACTGACAGGCCTGTAGTTCCCCTTGTCCTCCTTCTGACTCATCCTGTAGATGGACATTAAATTTGCCAGTCACCTGGGATCTCCCAAGTTAGACAGGACTTCTGGTAAAAGATGCAAAGTGGTTCGGTGAGCACTTCCACCAGCTTCCTCAGTGCCCTGGAGGAGAATCATCTGACNTCACAAACCCCTGCTGGCTGGGCCCAATCCCCTAGTTGTCATGTGATGGCACTTAGGGTGATCTGCTCCAGACTGACAGGCCTGTAGTTCCCCTTGTCCTCCTTCTGACTCATCCTGTAGATGGACATTAAATTTGCCAGTCACCTGGGATCTCCCAAGTTAGACAGGACTTCTGGTAAAAGATGCAAAGTGGTTCGGTGAGCACTTCCACCAGCTTCCTCAGTGCCCTGGAGGAGAATCATCTGACCCCCACAGACTTGTGTGTGTCTAAGTGGTGTAGAATGTTGCTGACCATTTCCTCTTGGATTGTGGGAGCTTCTTCTTCTCCCCATCCCTGTCTTCCAGCTCAGGAGCCTGGTTCCTCACAGAACAACACTGGTCTTGATATTGAAGTCTGAGGCAAAGAAGGCAAAAAGCACCTCAACCCTTTCCTCATCTTTTGTCATTTACACTTCCGCACAGTCTCCAATAAAGGATGGAGGGTGTCCATTTTTTCTGCTAATGTGTTTATAGAAACATTTTTCTGATGTTTTATGACAGTAGCCAGATTAGATTCCAGTTGGACTTTGGCCCTACTAATTTTTTCCTTGCATAACCTCACAACATCCTTGAAGTTCTACTAAGTTGTATGTCCCTTCTTCCTAAGGTCATAAAATCTCATTTTTAACCTGAGTTCCAGCCAAAGCTCTCTTTTCAGCCAGGCTGGTCTTCTCTCCCACTGTCTTGTCTTTCAGCACATGGGAATGGTCTGCTCCTGCACCTCTAGGATTTTCTTCTTGAAAAACCTCCAATATTCCTGGACACTTTTGCTCTTCAGTACTGCCTTCCAGTGGACTCTGGCCACCAGTATCCTACACTGCCATCTGGAAGTCCAAGGCAACAGTTCTGCTGACCTGCCTCCTTACCACTCCAAGAATCACAAACTCTAACATTTCATTATTCCTACGCCTAAGACAGCTTTCAACCATCCCATCACCCACACATCCTTCTGTTCACAAAGGGATGCCTTCCCTAGTTGGTTCACTCAACAACTGTGCCACAAAGTTGTCTTCCATACATGTCAGCAATCCCCTTAGGATGCAAATATGTCAGGACAGAGGTGGGATTAAGACTATAGGCTGCTTTCAAAAGACAGCACAATGATTCTAGAACTATTTGTACCTATTCTTCCATTAACTCTAATTTATTTTTTTCTTCTTTATCTAAAAAAAAGGACAGAAAAATTAAAATTAATCCAATGTAATATTTGCAGTAAAATCTACTCCTGACTTTCACTTTTATGTGCTGGCCTTTCATTTATGTGTCCTGAAGCCTAAGCTTCAATATGTTGTTTTCCACTTCTGTAGGGACTTTGATATTCTTGACAGTAGACTTGTTCACAGCTAAAGAAAAATTGTTTAGAGCATTATTTATGATTATTGCTTCTTTAAAATACTCTTGTGCAGAATTTAATATCAAGTTTCATGCTAAAGCATAGATATAAAAATAATCAATCCAATTGCCCAACATTGTTTTCTTGAATTCAGGAAACCAAGCCAGGATGGTCTCTGAGGTATTTATGCTTATTACTAGCCAGCAAGATCCTCCAAAGTATTACAGCAATTCTGGGATAAAAAGCTCTCTCTTGCTGTCTGCTTCCATGAAGCAAAAAAAAAAAAAAAAAAAAATTGTATATGCATTCATAGGAGTCAGGCTTTCCCTAAGTTTCATGGACTGTGGACAAAAGGGAACAGTGTTGATTTATTTTAAATACACAGGGCACAAAATTAATTATTGTACAAGCAGAAGCATGTCTGTTACAAACAACCAATTCTGATGAAAAAATTGCCAGTTAGGATAATTCAGTACTAATGTTGGTAAGCTGTTTCAAAAGCTAATTGTATTTACTTAATACTTATGCCCCTAAATGATAAAATGGTACATTTAAAAAGAAACACAGACTTCTACTTATATGATTAACAGGTTAAAGCAAGCCTGGTTTATGACCAAAAATGCCAGAAGCTTGTTGGTTTTTTTAATTTGCTGTAAGTCCCATCTTAAAGAAAACTGGAAGCAAATTAAAATGCAGAAAATATCTATCCTGTTTTGGGAGAATGCAGTGTGATAACATAAGAAACTTTCAAGATAGTTATAATACCTATAATAGCTATAACTTGGGTATAAATTAATGAACAAGTTAAGTTTACATTCCATTTCTAGAGGCCATATTCAAAGACCCCTTTCCCAGGGTGTAGATGTGAGATGTGTCTCCTTCACATCTGTGTAGGGAGGATATGCCCAGGGGGTGCAGGGGCAACTTGAGTGAGGAGAGGCTGGAGCTGCCTCACGCTGGAAACACATGCTTTCATGTGGCTCCAACAAATCCACCACAGACCAAGATGGTGGCTTCTCTGGGAAAGAACAGAGGGCAAAAGTGCCAGAAGGACGGTCTAGAGACCCCCTTCCCCTATTCCTTTCTTGCGTTACGATTGCCACGTCACCATAAAGAGCGAGATCCGGGAGNCCTCTTCTTTTTCGCTGAACTATAACTAAGCCCCCAAGTTGACCAGAATTTTTGGAAGACTTCCCCGGCGTGAGACAGATCCCCATCGTCCAGACCAGTGAGGACTCTGCCTGTGCCGGTAGCTATAATCCCCATCACCTCTCTCTCTCTCTCCTTCTCTATCCTTTTATTCCTTTTCTAACACCCCTCTATCGCATTCACTGTTTTATCTCCTAATAAAGGTGCATTTGTTGTGATCAAACTGACTGTCCCACTGCTGTTTGCCTTTTTGCGCTTTTGAGATCGGTGAAACGAACCAAACACGATACCCCGCTGAAAGCGGATTGTGACACAGTCAGAAGAGGAGGGGGTAAAAAAGAGTGAGAAACAAAAGAGGAAATATTTAGGGCAGGGAAGGATACATGGGAGGAGGTGTTGCATGGTGGAGCAGGTATTTCCCCATTGTCCATGGACAGCCAACAGAGGACTGGGTTTAAACTAAGACCGCAGCCTGAGGGAAGACCCATAGTGAAGCAAAGGAGGTGTCAGGAGGAAGGAGTGGTAGAAAGGAATTGTTATGGATCAACCACAACTCCCAGTCCCCATCCCCCTGCACTACTCAGCATTGGAAAAGACAAGCTGGCAATGCATTGGAGCTGAGCCTGGGAAGATAGTTTTTACTGTCTAAACCAATGTTAACTGGCTATAAATCAAGTCAATCTTCCCCCCATCAAGCCTGTTTTGTCCATGACAGAAATTGGTAAATTATTTCCTTGACTTTATCTCAATGCAGGAGACTTTTCATCCTATTTCTCTTCTTGTCCTGTTAAGGTAGGGGAGTTGGTCAGCAGCTGGACTGACGTTTGGCAGTGGAAGTTTTCCATAGAAGTGGAAAACAGCAGAGCTTTAGGGAGACTTTTAACCCTGAAATATGGGAACATTACAAAAGCAGGAGATAGTGAGACAGTCATTGCTTGAGAACACATTTTGAGTGGCACATAGACTCTGGCCAGTAACTAAGCACTCCACAGCTGTCTGCTTACTCCCCCTTTACACTGCTGAGAGTACAGGAGAGGGACTAGGAAGAGCAAAAACCAGAGGATTCATGGGTTACGATAAAGGGAGTTTAGTAAAAAGGAAGAAAAAGATCAACAAAAAAGCCCAGAGAGATGCAGAGGCCATCATTCACCATCTCCCACAAGCTGGCCAATGTCCAGCCAGTCTCTGGACAATCTCTCCCTCCCCAGAGAAACCCACTTCTCTGTGTTTATTTTAAACATGATATTATATAGATAGGAGTAACCCTCTTGTCAGTTTCATTCAGATATCCTAGCTGTGTTCCCATTCGACTTCTTGACCACCTTCAGCCTACTGTCTGAGGGAAGAATGGGAGAAACTACTGCTGTACAAGCACTGCTGAGCATTTACCAAGATACTGGTGTGTTATCAACATTGATTTACTTACAAATCCAAAACACAGCACGATTCGGGCTGTTGTGAGGAAAGTTAATGCCATCCCAGCCAGACCCAGCATATTACAGCAGTCTTCATATCAAACAATTCCTTGGAGGTGATAAGACTGTTTAAGAAAATAAAAATTTATCTTTTTAGATTTGTATTCACTTTGAGATTTGTATTCATATTGTCACCTGGGAGGTGATGATGAACTGAGAAGAAAATAGTGGAAGAGGACAGGAGACACAACAGAAAGATTTTGATGCTGTCAAGTTAGGGTCCTGTCTCCTGCAGAGAAATAGATTTCTTCCTTTGAATTATTAATGGAGCTGATATCAAGAAAGTATTGTAAAACCGGTCTGAAGCCTTTTCCATGGACACTCAGGCAGAAGGTAGACATGGTGGAGCTGCAGCAGAGCTTTTGCCTCTCTTCGTTAAATCTCTGCTCTGCAAACAGTATAAATTCACCAGCTAGCCCATACTGACTTATTTCTACATCTCAGCCTTTCCCAGGCATCCATGTCCACACTCTTTCTTCCAAATACACGGAGAGGTTTCCACTAGATATCCACCTATGGAAAGTATCACCTGGGAAGGTATAATGTAACATAAGGCTGAACTGACATCTTGATGGTATGAACACCTAATAATCTTTGTACAACTTAGTTTTATTCTGATTTGCAGCATTGTAGAAGTCTTATGTCACTCAGATTTCTCTTTTCTGCTAAATCCTTATAGAGCATTACCTTAATCATAGAATCATTAAGTTTGGAAAATACCAAGATTATCAAATCCAACATTTGACCTAATACCATTATATCCACTAAAACATATAATGAATTGCCACATTTACTAGCTTTTTGAACAGTGCAGGAATGGTCTCCACCAGTTCCATGGGGCAGCCTGTTCCAATGCTTAACCAGTCTTTGCAATTTGAGACCATTTCCTCTTGTCACTAGTTTTCTGGGAGAAGAGACTGCCCCCTACATGGCTACAACCTCCTTTCAAGCCATTGTAGAGTGTGATAAGGTACTCCCTGAATCTACTTTTCTCCAGGCTAAACAATCCCAAGCTGTCTCTGCCATTCTTCATAGGATTTATGTTCCAGACCCTTCATTGTCCTTCTCTGGACACACAGAGCACCTCAATGTCTTTCTTGCAGTGAGGGGCCCAAAACTGAATGCAGGACTCAAATGGACACTGGTGACCTCACCAGCTCTGAGTACAGGAGGACAATCCCTGCCCTGCTCCTGCTGGCCACACTATTGCTGGCACAGGCCAGGATGCCATTGGCCTTCTTGGCCACCTGGGCACTGCTGGCTCATGTTCAGCTGCTGTCACCAGCACCCCCAGGTCCTTTTCCTGTGGGCAGCTTTGCAGCCACTCTGCCCCAGCCTGTGGCACTGCCTGGGGTTGTTGTGACCCCAGGGCAGGACCCAGCACTGGGCCTTGCTGAACCTCACTGAACCTTAGCAATGGATGTCAGCAGCTCTCCAGGTAGGTAAATGTGGGGTGGGCATGACCTCTCCTACATCAGGATGATTCTGACTGCGGGAGAATGACTGAAGTTTTGCTACAGACAAGCATTTGAGCAAGGAGCTGACATACAGCAGCCTGGCACAAAAGCAATTGAGGCACATTGACAAATTGATCAGTTAGTCCTGGCAGGATGCAAAGCATCCTGGGATACCCATTGGAAGTCGGTCAGTTTATAATGTGAGGTAGGGAATGTTGCGCCACATTACCTTAATATGCTGTTAAGTTCACACCCTTTGCACTAAAATATAGGAAACACATTATCTGGCTGGTTAATTCACCTAAAGAGCTGCAGCAAGTAGGAGAAAGTATTTTTAATGCAAATAAATTAAATTTGGGGCGAATTAACCCCTGATCCTCGCTCAGATATTTACGTACATGTACCTGCTGTCCAAAACTGATGAGCTCATTTTGAAATAGATAGGAAAATATATTATTAGTCCTTTTTTTTCCTGATTTCTATATTTCCATGTCATGTTAAATATTATAATTAGATTGCAAATTGGCATCAGCAGAAAAATGTAGTGAGACTGAATTTTTATGATGTTTTTCCCAGATATTTTTTCCTTTCTTCTACTTTACAATCAGTTTCCAAGATAATTGTGCCTCCCTTCACTGAAAATGATGACTGTACTTACGTAGTGCCCTGTAGAAAGTGAAACTGCATGCCTCAGTGAATTCTATCATCATTTCACCCCCTAATGAGTGAGATTGTTTGCAGGCAGATGAAATTAAATTGTAAGCTCTATTGACTTCAACAACAGGTGCCATTTGTGCAAACCCAAAGGGAACCATTGAATTGTCAAAAAGATTTAACTCTTCCTCACACACTGGCATCAGATAACATCTTCTTGGTACCTGCACCTCACTTAGTTCCTGGAACCAAAATTTATGATCTCGTCCATAACATCACTGGCAAAATGTCAAGAAAGAGCTGAATTAACTGCAAACAAAACAGCTACAATCTTGACTGCTGGGTTGTACCAGGCCTGCATAAAGTAAAATTAGGTAGAAAGGGAACAAGTAAGCTGAAATAAATTCATCTGGAAAGCAGTAAGGATTTTGTGAACTTTCCTGTTGGTTTAGGATTTTTTGTTTTTTCTTAATCCTACATAGTTAGACTTGAACCTGCTCTTGGAAAATTTTAGTAGGAAGAATTTACTTTATGAATGTTCCCATAGCCCCAGGCTGTGCCATTATTTCATCTGCATTTGCAAGTAAATCAAGATGTCACTGATAAGCTATGCAAGAGAAATCCATGCAGAAGCAGGCTTTCACCCTTTTTTGAGCAAGAACGTCACCATTGTGAACTTAGAGAACAAATTAGTATTTAACTCAATGACTGTTTTTTTGGTGCAAGCACAAAATATTGGCATTCTTAGTTCCAAACAGAAAGAATGCTTAAATCCCAGTATTGAACAAAATAAGAGCTGGTGCTCTTTGAGTTACTTTCTTAATGCTGTTTCTTTCCCTGACACAAGAATTCTGTTCTTGTCAGATAGAGAGTCAATCACTCCTATCTAGCAAGAGAATCCTCTCTGTTTCTGGATATAATTTGATATTTCAATGATGTGAAGAACAATTAAATACTTAAGAATTACATAACTTCAAAAGTCTCTTTTGAGATGAAAAATATGCAAATTATAGTGTCTAATATGGTTATGGTAAAATTCTTTAATTTTTACTTTAAAGCAAAGAGATTTCAAGACAGCATGATATATTTGATCCAATGAAATAATCAAACCAACTTTGTATCACTTTGGTGGCAATTTATCTTCTCTGCCTGAAGCAGAAAGATATTCCTGCTGCAATAATGGATTTATGTCGTTTCTCCCCTATCTGTTTCTTTCAGTTTTAAGTATTCAAAAAATGTGAAGTCCTTTAGTGGGTAATAGCTCCAGGCGTGTAACAGATAGGAGGCTTCCAGAAGATGAAGTTTAGAACATTCCCTTGTTGAATATGGTTACAGGGCTACAAGTCAGCACTCCCGCTCTGCTAACAGGCCCCTGCATTCATTCCCTTATTATGCCAACTGAAGAAGGGAAAGAAAGGCTCAGGGAGCTAATGGCCTGCGATCGCAGGAGCAGGACAGAACCCATGCTTAAACAGCCATCCAGCGGGATCCCAGCCTTAGCAAGCGCGGGCTCAGGTCTGCAGCGGCAGCCCCGGTGCGCGCTCCCGGCCGGCGCCGCCTTCCCGCCGGGAGCGGCGAGCCAGGGAGCCCGGCGGGGATAATGCCCGTCTGACTCGGTGAGCAGCAAAGTGCGCTGATGACGCCTTTGACATTTAACGATGTTGCTTTCATTCCGAACGCATCATTGAGCAGATATTGAATCCATTCGTTCTGATAATAGACTCAGTGCTGCGCAGCTTTCATTTTAATAATAAATAAATAAATAAATAAAACGTGAGCCACACACACTTTTCTGTGTGGGGTGAAGGAAAGGAAGAGTTTTGACACCACGTATGATACATGTTAAGGTTTTTTTGGGTTTGCTTATGTGCACACATCTCTTTGAAAAACTGATTTCAATTTCCTATTCTTGTCTGCAGCTTTTCCAGTCTTGAGATCAAGCTGCACACTATTCTTTGTCAGACTGGCTGTGTTTAAAAAAAAAAGTTAAATCTTACACATATTGCTCAGTTTTTCCAATTTGGCTGGAAACATTCGGTTTAAGTACCATTTTTGAGACAAAATTGTAGCTTTTTTTTTTTTTTATCACACCAATTACACTTTGTATTTATATTTTTCCAGCTAGTAACAAAAGGGGGAGTTTGAATTTAAATCAAATTATTTGCATAAACCACATGGAAATTTTCAGGCTTTGCTATGTCATTTTTATAATTGTTAGAGCATTGCCACATTTATTTCCCCAAATTCACCTCTTTGTGCTTTTATGTAAAGTAATTCAATTAACAGTGTTTGGACAAAACTAGGTGTCATGGTTTAACTCCAGCCAGAATGCAAGCACCCCCCCAGCCTCTCACTCACTCCCCCAGAAGGGGGATCAGGGAGAGAATGGAAAGGGTAAACCNACAGCCCCACACCAGCCACTGGGAGAAAAATTAACTCAGCCCAAACCAGCCCACTAGATATGATACATTCAAAGCTGAGGATCACTGTGAGTCCAAATATATACCAAAATCCAAGCCCAGGTTTTCCTCTTATGTTGGGTGGGTATTTTTGGCAAGTGCATCTTCACATATTTTTGTGAAGTCAAACCACAATTATAACACATCAACTGACAGGAAAATATACTCTTGTGCTAAAATTTAGATATGTTTGCAAAAAGAAAGAAGTGATCCAAACAGTTTTTCCTTTAGTCATAGAATCATGGAATACTCTGAGCTGGAAAGGATCCGGACGATCATTGAGTCCAGTTCCTCATCCTGGATAAGACATCCCCAAGAATCACACCATGTGCCTGAGAGTGTCATCCAAACTCTCCTTGAACTCTGGCAGGCTTGGTGCTAGGGCCAAACTGTTTCATCAGGAAAGTAATAACCTGTTAACAAAGATGTTTGAAGTAAAGCATGCTCATAAGATTAATAAAAGGAGTCTCTTAAGTGAAGCATATGAAAGGGTGGGATAGACATCCAACTATGCAATGACACCAAGGTGGCTATTCTGTGTCCCATAAGCTGGTTATGTCTCCATTTATTTTCGCATATTAGAGGAAGGGCCACACTCCTGTGAATTGTTACTGCTGTTATTGCAAACCCACATAAAGAAGGCACACTGTGGTCAACACTCTGTCTCCATTCTGAGGCTTGAACAATGTGAGCTATGGGGTAGTAAGGACAGAGAAGTTTAAGAATATTCCTGTTCTGGTGTACACGCAGGCATCTAACCTACTCCCTGCTGCTGATTCCACCAGTGAATCCCACAAGGAAATATTTCTGCAGCCTTCTTTTCTAGTCAAGAAACTTCAGCATACAATAATGAACAAAACAACCTGACTTAAAGTCATTAGCTACGCACCAATGGGGATGTTTATAAATGCAAATCTCTCTCATTATGTCCTACCAGAACTTTCCTGGTGATTTAAGAATTACCTACCCACATACTTTCAGAAGCTCCAAGGCTAAGCAGCAGCCACTGATTGCACTTCCAGATTTAGACAAAGTGGCAGGTAGATGCCTAAACCCTTTTTGATCTTTCTTCTTATTGTCTCTACATTTTTTCAGTTTCATAATCCACATAAAGAGAAAAATGGATTCCTACATCAGTTTTCTGAAAGCCTAGATAGGTTAGAGATTAAAATCTGCTCAGGTAATTCATCAGCACATGAATACTATTCAGATGTCAGAAACAATGGTAAATTTCTTTTGATCAAGCCATTTAAAACTCCAAACACAAAAGACCAAGTATTCACAGGGCTAATGAACCACCTGGTAATGAACAATAAAAATTAAGTTCTTATTTAATTTCTCTATAGTTGAAGGCAGTTTTCTGTCTCCTGTCACTTGGTATCAATGAGCAGGTTTCCAGCACAGCTGAAACAACATTAGATTTGAAAGATGTATAAACATTGGTATCATCAAGAATATTAGCAGTTATGAAAGCCAAACCAAGCTTTTGCCAACAGCTGCAGCTAGTTTCCCCGTTTCGGTACAAAGGCTGCAAGTAAACAACAGCTCAGACTGAATCCTGGATGAGGCAGGAGGCAAATGAGGAGATAAGAGCTTCTAATGCAAACTAACATCATCATGGTAGTTTCTATGTGAAATCTAACTAGACTTTGAATTCCAGACATTTTTTTCAGTGCTTGATTATTCTTCAAACCGGTAACTTTAGACCCACCCTGCTAGAGTATGTGGGTAAAATAGATACAGTAACAGGTAAGATATTCAATGGATGAAATTATCTTCTAATCAAGCAAGATTTGTGCAGCAGACAATATAAATCAGCTGAAACTACATTTCTTAAGTGCGTTTTATGAAGCTAAGTAGTAGTGAAATATCCTCCACTCTGAAAGAAAAAATTTCTTTCTGAGATGAGAGATTTGATCTTTACAAAAATTGAATTTCTTGCTTTCTACTATGTGTGTCTGTATCAAACACTTCTCAGTAGCCATTTCTGGCACAATATTAGCTGGGCAGCCAGGAGGGCAACCATGTTCTGGGATGCATCAGGCACGACAGGGCAAGGGAGGGGATGGTCCCGCCTTGTTCATCTCTGGGGCAGCCTCACCTCGAGTGCTGGGGCAGTTCTGGGTGCCACAGTAAAAGAGATATAAAGCTATTGGAGAGTGTCCAAAGGAGGGCCATGAGGATGGTGAAGGGTTTGGAGGAGAAGCTGTGTGAGGAGTGGCTGAAGTCACTTTTCTGTTCAGCCTGGAGAAGAGGAGAGTGNTATCTTTTAAAATTTATAAATTCTTTTTAAAATTACGTTAAAAATTTCAAATATCAAAATTGTTTTATTGCCTTTTATTCCCTTTGTTTTTCCAGAGGCACAACTGGACTTTTTGCTACATTTTTGTATGTCTAGGCCCTGTGTTTTACATTAAAAATAACAAAAAACTGCATCACATAAATAAAATAAGTGCTACATTGTGATAAAGGAATTAAAACTGCAAACCTGACATGAACCTGATTCTCACATGGAGAATCAATTTTTATTAATTAATTTCACAAATTCTAACCCTGAAATTGTGATGTTACACAAATCTCTATTCAAAGAGATTAAAAGATTACCCTTAAAACAACAGATCTGAACACAGTTCATTGTTGACCACTGTTTCACACTAATAAACTTAGCCAAAAATATCTGAAATTGTCTACAACTCAAAATAAGCTAATTTCATTCTTTTAACCTCTAAGTCAAAGACAGTATGCTTCAGTTCCATACTAACAACAACAATTAACAGAAAAATTCAAGCATAAATCATCCTTTTTTTTTTTTAGTGGGGCCACACTAAATGTGCCTCTGAAATCAAATATGCACATAGTTCTACAAAATATCTTCTGGGATAAAGTTAAGATGTTGCTAAGGTTAAATGTTTAGGGGTCTCAGAGTGGCTCAACTGTGAATAATGTGTTACAGAAGAGGGAGACAACAACCTGCTCAAAATACTTATTCACTTGTCCTGATACATGATGGGTAATTTTAAAATAGTTCTCTATATGTGACAGGTGACAGTTATGAACTACAGTTTAATAAGTGCCTGTAGGATACACACAACACACATGCAGACAAAAAAGCCTTTTCTTAAACATTTGCTTTCCCAAGGGAAAGTGATTCTTTAGTGGGAGAAGTAATCTACAGACGTGGAACATTGCATTTTGGTCTCTGTCCCAGAGATGCAAAGCAGTCGTTTAGTATCGGGCAAAAACTGTCTCTGTAGAAACAAGCAGATACATAATTGTCTGTTTGTTAGTTTAAGACACATAATGGGGAACACATTTTAAATTGATTACATCCTTTAAGTAAAGCCACATAAATATGTAGATTGATCATGCATTTGAAATTGTTAACTCTCAGTGCAAAGTCAACATTTAAATCTATGTCCTCTAGTTCTGGAAATGGTTTATTAGCCAGCATGTCAAAGCAGGTAGAGAACTAATTCAGTTCCCGTGACAGTAACATGTTGCTGCTTCTCTACTACCAAAATTGTTGGTTTTCACTTGCAGGAGAAATCCAAAGCAGTGTGTAAATAATCCATATCAAGAAGGTCCTCAGTCCATCTACAGGATGCCTGCCACGTATCTTTCTTCTGATATACTTCTCAAAATGGTTTTTCAGCTTTAAGCAACTTTCTGCATCTTGCCAAGCATACTCTTCAATATGAAAATGCCCCAGCCCAAAGCAATTTCCAAATCCTCAAGCTCAAACACCAGTGTGGCTCTAAAGGAATGGTGAAAATATTTCATTTAGTAAATTGAAAACATACTTCCTGTTTAGCCTGCCATGAAAAGAACTGATAAAGTGCTGTCAGTATTTACAGACCAATTATTTAGACAAATTTTCTTGGGAAGACATGCTTAGATATTCAGAAAGATGCCCTAACATGTGGATTTTTATTTAGCAGAACTGCATCCAGAAACTGTGAAGGATCATAGCAGGAACTGCTCTGCTGTAACCCAGTGTGGTTTTTCAGATTATTAATTTCCTTCTACAAACCATCAATATCTTCCTTTTTTTTCCTGACGAATTTTTCAATCTGGTGCCAATACCAGACTGAAAAATAGGGACAAAATCCACCTACAAAGACAAATTCAGTACAAAGGACTCCAATAATTCAAACGTATTTGTCACCATACACAAGCCTTAGGTAACCTGAAATCCTAGCTCTAGAAGAGCTGATTATTCTGGCTTCTTAATATTCATGGGATTTCTCGTTTCTTTCAAAAGTTCTTTGGTAAACAGACCTGTCTAGCAAATTCTAATCCAAGGCAAATTGAGCCAGATTTCCCTTAGTGCCAGTTGCACAATAGGTTTCAAAATTTGAAATTTAATATTCACAGGAGTAAGAGTATTAAAAGCTGGTTGATGTTAGCACAACTGTATTCCAAAGCATGCGAGCGGTGTTTCCCAAGTGAGTTACTGTCAGCCCAGGGGAGCAGCCTCCCTTCCTGACGGAAGGGACAATGAAGAATTTAGTAGGCCCAGACTGAGCAAACTTTTTGGGGTTTTGCATTTATCTCTCAGAATGAGTGTCCTGGTGCCCCTTTTCTGAGGAGGAATGTTGCTGCCAGTGGTCAGTGCATATCAGAAGAGACCACACAAACTGTTCCCAGCTACATCACTTGATGTAGTTTCCTGCATCTGCACGTCTCTAAAGAGAAATTTAAGTGAATGTGGTTTCTTGAGATGGGTGCTTTTTACAAAATTTTCATCAATATGTAAATATCACAAGGACACAACACAAATCAACATTTTTCTAACTACATAGAATCTTCAGCCAGCCCACTAATAATAATCCAACTAATGCACCGTATGTGTTAATATATTTTTAATAAAAGGAAATGCTCTTGGTTCAGAAACTTAAGGAAATTCTCTTCAATACTGAATTCTTATGCTTTGAGAGACACTAGTTTTCCTTTGGAGTACTTAGGGAACTTTGAAACAGTTGCATTTTTTAGTCAGTCTTCTTAAACTACATCATAAAGCAACGTTAGTTCCAACTATTACTTAAACTATTACTCATTTGGGATGCTGGGGAGACTCAGAAATCCAAAAGCCGTGCCTTATAACCACTTCATAGATATGCATTATCTGCCTCCAGTCTTAGAAATTAATTTTATCTTGTTCCTATTTTTCCTATCTCTCTTTTTTTTAATCTGATTTAATAATATTTCATAGTCTCCCTGATAAAATACTCTTAAAGAATTTTAAATTGTTTCACAAATATTTTCATAAACATGGGTAACAACTGAATTTGTTTTCGTTGTCCAAAGCTGTGGGGACATTAAAGTTGTGTTAAGTCTAACTTGATTCAAAATGTTTTATCATTTGCTCAGTAGCATCCTTGACAGCAATTTTTTAGCATTAAAAAATCATTTAGCATGATTGGGAAATGATTTCTTTAGTGAATTGTATTTACTTTTCCATACCTGCAGTCATAGAGCCAAAATATTGAAGGACATACAAATCACTGGTTTTCTCTGTTGTTTTGGTTTGGAGGCAGAGTTATGGAAAACAACAAAATCTGATGCCTTGAAGATTTAGAAACCATGACATTTTATCAAGCAAAGTACAGCTCAACATATACAGCAGAGAACATCTAATAATTTGCACAGTTAAAAGCAACATCCAAGAAGAATATTGTTGTACAACAAAAGTAGAATTTTGTCCTCTTACGTGCACAAAGCACTCTTTGACAACAATTAGCATTACGGACATGCATATAGAGAAAGAAGTTTACAGAACAAGCGTATAAAAATTGCAAATGGTAATTGCTCAAAATGGAAAAAAAAAAAAAAAAGAAAAGGAAAAAAAAGTTTAGCTATGCCAAGCTGGCACACACAAGTCCAAGCAAAATGGTGTCATAAATAGTTCTGATATTTCAAAATATAAAAAATACAAATGCAGTTACATAGGACAACAAACACTGAGGACAATGCCTCAAAACAGGACAAGCCACAACGGCTCTAACAGAGAAAACAGGACTTCATGGTGCCAACAATATGCCAATGACAATTTGAGGACTTCAGTCTTTGAGCCAATAACCATAAATATTTCCTGATCAACAAGATTTTTCATAAATCTAAACAATAAGTTACTTTACAGCTTCTCCTAGAACCTGAATTCAGCAACTATAGAGAGTTTGTGAGTTGTAGAATTTTGCTGTATATCTTATATTAATTTTGACTGGAAAGAGTGAAGAATACCTCTAATTGAACTGTTCTTTCCATGTTAGCCCTTTTTCAACTTACTACCATGACTCAAAAGCAAGAATATAGTAAAATTAGTAGGGGTAGCATGAACATCATGTTTATTTGTCCTTCCACATTTCCACCCATGGTGGTTGCAGAGTTCCTGTTTTGAATCACAGATGAAGCCTAAACTAAGACAATGCCTGACTCCTTGAAAAAGCACAGGTCATGTTCTAATGCAATGTTAACAGCACTTTTCATGATACCTACCTTACCAAAGGGAAAAGACCTTTCTAATGCACTGGTAGAAATTAAATGTATTGTTTTAGTACACCATCTGTAGTCCAAGCAGTACAGTCCCTTTGGGTACATAGGAAAGAGTGAGATAGAGAGATATCTTGCAAATGTGATTAATTTCTGGCAATTCAGGTAGCTTTCTCTGTCAAATTGAGTCTGACACATAAAGATAAAACTTGGTGGTTTTGTGTTGGGTTTTTTTCCTCATTTATTACATGAAAGGGCTAGCACAATAACAATGAAATTCATGTCTAAACTGAAGCATTTTCTCAGCATGTTACCGTTCAATATTCCTAGGTGGCTTCTTTAGAGAAGTGACATCGTATTCATGGATTTTCTCTGACACGGGTGAATAAGCTAGACTTTCTTTAAATAAGCTATGGGATCCTGTAGCTCCTTTCTTAGCGGATTTAACCTAGTTAACTCATTATCCACAGACAGATATACTCCTTTCCATTACATTGAACTGAATCATACACTGTGGCACTGCATGAACTTTAATGATATGGTTTTATCAAAGCCACAAAACAGTCAGACTTTTTCAAATATCTCCTGACTGTCCATTTATAAAAAACAGATAACACCAGAACTTTTTGCCCATGTTTGTGATGACAGGCTGCCAGCATAATGAAAAATTTCTTATGATTTCATGAAATCCCATTTCTGATAGATCTTCTTTGGTAAATTAGTCAATCTTTTTCCTGTCATGAAAAGCAGGCAGAGGTGGATAGGTTAACAAATTCATAGACATATTACTTGAGTCAAATCTTTAAAAGCAGGAGCTTTACATACAATGGATGCTATAGCAAGTATGCTATTTCTCCAAACAAAGAGTTGCAATTGATCTGTCTTGAGAAAAAGAGTAAAACACTGTTTAATGCCAAAAAAAAAAAAAAAAAAAAAAAAAAACAACAAAAACAAAAAACACACCCAACTTTGTAGTCGTCTTTAATTATTATGGGAGAGATTCAGAGCCCATGGAAATCAATGGAACAATTTCAATGCACTTTTGATCAGGCCCATAAATAGAATTGCTTTGTGAATCCCTGTGCTGCAGCAATTCAATACAAACTGCTTCCTCTCTGAACTTCCAGAGAGGAAGCGTTGGAATTTCACAGAAAATAAAGAAAAACTCCCATATGTGATTTGGATTCTTTCAGAGTGTAGCATTCAGAACGCAAGAGAAATAAGGAGTGTGGTTGGTATTGTTTCAGGGATTAATTACTTTGGCACTCCTTGAATGCAGCACTGCTCCCCACTTCCAGGATCTATTGGTAAGAAATCTACGCTTTTTTCTCAGGAGCCACACTGGCTGCTGGACTGATAGTTGAAGAAACCACATCAGTCCTATGCAGGGAGTGTAGGTAAAGCCTCTGCTTACAGGTATCCTCCAGCTAAGATGGGCAGTGACTGAGTGGCTATTATTTACTCAGGGCTTTGTGGTCTGCCCTCAGGCTTCTGGACCAAATGAGAATTTACCCTCAGCCATGGCAGATCCCAGGCATAAAGGCTCTCTTCTGCTTTTTGTGTCTCATTGTCTTTTCGTGTTTCCATTATAAACCAAAGCTTCCTAGCATTAAATTTCTCTTGAGGATAGAATGAACTTAGAAATGAGCAGAACTATTGCCAGAATGGGGCATCTTCTCCTCGGCAACACTTGATAATCACCCTGAAGACTGTGTATAGACAACACAGGGAGGGGGTGTGTCAGGACACTATGAGTTCCTTGCTCTACCAACTTGAACAAAGCATGTAGCTTCTCTAACTATTCCAACACAACCCTTACTCAGTTTCCTGACTGCAGAAGAGACCTGCCTGAGGGAAATTCAGGTCTATAACATTTCTTTTCCATTTGCATGAATATGCTATTTACGCATACCTATTCAGATGCTCCAAAACCAACAAAATCAGTTATTTTTTCCATGTTGTTAAGTTTTATCCCCTCTGCCTCTGGGTATTTAGTTGTGTATTTCCTTGAAACCAGATCCCTTGTTTCTATGCTAGACCTCTGAGCACAAAAGAAGCAGCAACAATGGGAATTTTTTCTTCTTTTTGCCTGTATTAGTTACTTAGGTTTGATTTCATTTGGATTGTTACTATCATATTAGGTGGTTATGCTACAAATACTGGTCTCCATGCTGCAGTATATCAATTAGTAGTGACACAGGACAAAGAAATGTGTGTTCATTATTTTTTACATTGCTACCCAGGCAGGTTCAGGAATTTCAATTGATTTGGTTCATATTTCCCATTCTTATTTCATGTACAGATCTTCACGAAAAAGTGAGTGGTCTCCCTGTCTGGAACCAACATATGACATTCCTATGTTGGGATAGAATAAGAAACAGCATAGAAAGAAAAGTGTGGCCATATAATCAGATACAGGAGAAGAAAAAAATTCTCAGTGCATTGGTCAAGCCCTAGAAGGATGTCAGAATTACTCACGCAGACAGCTGAAAAAAGGACAACCTTCTGTTATGGCACAATTACCTTCAAAGTTGGTTCCAAAGTATAACCAGCAATACATTGAATGTACTAGTGTTATATCTTCTGAGAGGGTGAAATGCTGCAATCAAAGGAGGGTATGAAAAGATGCATCAGAGTTAAAAGGAAATCCATGCCACTATATCAACGGCAATATTTTTTCTTGCTTGTGTTTATTGTATTTCTGTCTGTGCATGTTTTTTCACACTTCCTTTTGATGATTTTAGGGAATATTAAAGATAAAATTAAACTCTTTTATCTTCTTTGTTTCTCTGCTATACTAAATCTAATGAGGTAAAATTCAGATAATATACAAATCACATATGTATCTTTTGAGATTTTAGACCTAAAGCAATGAATCGAAAACATGGCCAACAGTACATGAAAACAGTGTCCTTGTGTTGTTAATCATACCTTATAATATTCTGCACAATTCTGTTGTTGGGTGGGAGGCACAACACACCATCTTGCTGTGAAATTCCATACACAAAGAGCAGTCAGCTTTTTCTGCTTCAGACAAGTTTATTTTCTACGGGGAACAGCAGTAGCTACAGCAATGCTGCAGAAATAGCAACAAGAGCAAGGTGTTCTCTGTGAGAATAGTGTTGTGACCCCCACAGCTAGCAAGTTACATAACTGCAAAAAATCTTCATTACTTCCATCTAAGATAAACATGCCAGCCCAGCTAGAGGTTATAGGTACACCACGAAATTCACTTTGAAAGACAGGGAACATTCAGGCTTATGGCCTGCCTTTCAGAAAAGAACAGGAGGCACAGCCATTACCTAACTGTGAAAGTTCTTACTACTTCTTCCAAGCATATTTATTGATTCAGCATATGCAAAAAAAACAAAACCAAAACCAAACAAACAAAACAAAACAAATCAAC
Organism: Ploceus nigricollis; assembly: GCA_013399945.1. Classification (NCBI taxonomy): domain Eukaryota; kingdom Metazoa; phylum Chordata; class Aves; order Passeriformes; family Ploceidae; genus Ploceus; species Ploceus nigricollis. Next base: position 149,530 of record VXBC01004824.1, on the reverse strand, counting down.
AAAACAAACAAAAACCCACCCCACAAACAAAAGAACCACTATTACTTCAAATTCCTTATCCCATTCCAACAGACAGAGTATGTTCAGGGATTCCCTGTTGGGTCTCTCCTCTGACTGACACATCCAGCTTCCAGATATCCAACTTCCTCAAGATTTAAATTGGAAAAACTTTCTGAATGATAACATACAGCCCCAGGTCTAGTGCATCCTTCCAATGAATCAGTAAGGAAGGTTAATGAAGTGATCTTACTGCATGTGCAAGAACAGAGAAAAGCTCTCTGCTTGCCAGCAAATCAAGGATCATACAAGTCTGAGGCAGGACACACAGTTGCAACTCTGGTTGGTTATGTCACAGTAGGAAAAGGATCTGATAAATAAAGGGAAACCTATGTATGGAGGGTATATGATGTGTCCAAATAGAAAAAGTGAAAGGAGATTTCCAGCACAGTTCAAACCTACTTTTCCTTTTTATTATTCCTTTTACATAGCTCTCTCAGGCACTGCTAATATTTGCAGGCTAGAGGGATTGGATGGCAGAGGAGGGCTATCCCTTCCTGAGTTTGTAATTATTAAATCATTTATTAAATTATTAAATGATAAGAAGGTAACATTTGAAAACTTAGGAAATCATACAATACATCAAATACATATTCGTTCTTCTAGAACCCATCTTCATTAAATGCAGCCAAGCTCCTGTCCATAAGTAGAGAAGAACAGAGGAATTGTAACATTGCTATGATTAGGGTGGAAAAGTTACATTACATGTTAATAATGGTAATGAAAGAGTGGAACAGGGTGTCCAGAGGGGTTTTAAATGCCCCATCCCTGGAAACACTCCAGGTCAAGCTGGATGGGGCTTTGAGCAACCTGTTCTAGTGAAAGGTGACTTGGACTAGATGATCTTTAAAGGCCCCTTCAACCCAAACCATTCTGTGATTTGCTGTGAAACTTAAATCACAAAGGTACTTTTCACAAAGATGTCCAGGACTGCTCTCTGAGCTCATACATTTATTTCATAACCAGTGCTGGGAAGGTTCAGTTCTCAAAGTATCACATGAATCATACTGCCACTGCTTTTATTTAGAATATGAAAAGGCATTCAGCACTGTGCAATAATTAACATTGACTTTTCTCCACCCTGCCTCCAGTAAAAGGCAAGTTCCTTCAGTCTCTCATTTCCCTAGCGTTGCAATTTGTCCTGCAGTCAGACTGCTACACTAAATAGCACTAAAGAGCAGCTCCAGCACCCACTCTCTGGGGTTACTCACTATCTTTTACATGGGAAAAGGGAAAGGGACAGATGCAGCTGAGAATCTCAGGTTGCAGAAAGATCAAGCCTGCCACAATTACCATTATATTCATTTGCTAAACCCTTCAGTTAAGATTTTAATTACACTAGGACAACTAATTTTATTCATTAGAGCTCAATTAAATTAATTTGAAATTCAGAGTAGTAGCACTGTGGTAGTACATCCATATTAAAGTTGAAATATAGTATCTTCTGATTGCTTTCCTCTGACAGAATAGTGCTATTTACACGGAATTAATATACAGACATCTTCTTTAGCAAGACAACGAAATTTTACAAACAAAACCTTGGATATTTTTAACTAGAGTCATCATAAACAGACTTCACTTGAAAATAAAATGGAAACCCACCTGTTTTCCAAAAAAGGAATTTTGTGGTAGATGTTTCCTTAATGTTATTATTGAGAATATTTTCCTACTCTGACCACAGAAAACTTGCTCCATAGTCCTTACCCTACAATCAAAGCTTGCATACAACTAGCCTTATTCGGTCTGAGGTTTCTGAAGCACCCATTTTTTTACAGCACAAAACTGCAGCAGAAAGAAACACACCTCCTGCCTTAAAACAGTTCTTGCTATTCCTGAGGTATTTTAGACAGATGTTGGTCTAAAATTTTCTTAAAGACCTTCAGCAACAGAGAATTCACAGTGCATATCACAGTACTTTGTTTGTCTTAACAGAGCTGCCCCTCAAGTGGCAGGAAAAGTAAGGGACTAAAATTGCACCTCTGCAGGGTCATTTATTACCAGCTTGTCTTGGTAACCTGTGTGATTTCAACTAAAATCATCTCCATCCCTGTTGGCATCTGTGTTTAGGACTTTATTGTGCATTTTATAAATCTTCATGTTGTTACTTTAATTAGCACAGGAACTGCCAGCAAAGCCAAGCCACAGCTATTAACATCCAGCCAGGCTTCCTTAGGCAGGATTCTCCCTTGGAAAGTAGTATTCCAGTCACACTATTCGTGATTAACTGCTCAGGGTTTCTATTCACCCAGGGAACAAGTACTTCTTCACACTAAGTTTGGAAGAAAAATTCTCCTTTGGTGAATGCAGCTCCCTCTGTTCTTCCCCCCCTTGGCCCCCTGCCCCGTATCTTTGTAGTAACGTCGTATCCAAATGTAGAGAGCCACATCTTGTGTAATGAGAAAAGTTTGATTTGATGCCAAAATGCTTACAAACCAAAGAAGCTATCAAAAAAAACCTTAACTGGGGACTTAACTATTGAGCAGGGTCTGGTAGTTTCCTCCCAAATGCAAAACTGAAGCTCTCCCTGTAAGTCTGGTGGGAAAGAAGCATTTACTGCCTCAACGACTATTTAAGCTAAAAGTCTGCTTAAAATTAGGTTTTCAGAGACTTCTTTTTTAAAATGACAAAAAGCTTTCATATAAGACCATGCTCCTTGTACTTCATTGAAGAATACATCCAATCTTAATAAATCCCAACGAGATTAAGGAGAGGAGTTGTTGATGCCACCAGTCAACCAACAATCAAATCCCAAGAGGAGCAGGGAGCAGAGTGATGACAGAGAAAGACAGCTTCCAATTCATCACCAGGACCAGCCACCACGATTTAAGCCTTAAACCCTGCACCAAGGGAGGAGACTTAACGTTCTTCAGAGCTGTAGTGGGATATTTTCATCCCATTTTAACTGAAGGTATTTTCAGCATTTCAACTGAAATTCAACAAATTATCTAAATAATGTGTTTCCATATTGCCTGAAAAAAGGAAAACAGGAGTGGGCTTTCATTCCAAATTAGACATGCATTGATATATCTGTGGCAAGACAACTTTTTGAAGGTGAGGTGTTGGTTTTTTTTTTTTAAATAGGTAGTTAAGTACATTCCTTGGGTCTGTAGGGCTTAATTGAGATTAATTTTCTCAAAATTTTTTACTAAACCCATATGACTAAAGAATTGATGATTGCATCTGCAAGCTGATCTAAAAGGAAAGAACCATTAAGAATTACTTTGCCTTATACTTTCTTTTCCAGAATGTGCATTTTCAGTCATTCAAGAAAAAATTACTTTCCATTTATGCACTTGAAATGCCTAATTCTGTGCTACAAAAACATGATTAGAAGAGATAGGGCTAAGAAGCATATGTATTCCCTTGTTTTACTTTGCTTCAAAAGCAGATAATCAGGATTAATTTTGCTGCAGAGCAGAGAGTCTTTAATGAATCCATAAATTCTAGTTAAAATCCAGTGAACATTTATTCCATATACTTTGGTTCCCTTCTATGATCTATGCATTTTATTTCTTCAGTAATGTATGCTCGAGTAGAGCCTCTGCTGTGCTGTAAGATCTCCTCCTGCTTTCTTATTTCAATGCTTTCAAAGCTTGAGAGCAAAAGGAGATACCCTCTTTTGCAGGAATCCATCGTATTTTATTTGCAAATAGTTTTCTTAATTTCTGCAGCAGCCAGCTCTTTTCCTCTAAATAAATGAACAAAAACCACAATCAAATAAAACCTCCAAACACAAACAATCCAGCTGAAACAAAGTACTCAGACAGTTGCCTTGCATGTTTAGAGTAGAAGCATACAGGTTACAATTGAAGAATGTGTGTTACACTGCAGAACATGTCTAATTAAAGTTCAACTACCTCAGATGCTGTATCACAGATCTCACGTCTGAGAGTAATTTACTGCTTTTTTCATGTAAAGACAAATCAAAAATTAGAAATTGGACCTAAATTAATGCTCTACTTCTGCAAAAGTGACCATTTGTCGCTAAGCATAATCCCTTATCTACAAGGACTGCTAATGACAAAATCACTATCAAATGGAATGCCATCACAGCTTCCATTAACTCTCTGGGGAAGCTGCTAAAAGACTTTCAGTTCAAAAGATTATACTGCTGATGAGTTTCTGAAGTTCTGAGTTTTATCTGAAAATATACACATAGAAGTATATTTTATATTCAGAGGCTGCTGCTCCAAATGTCCAGATAGGGAACTTGGGTTTTCTTCTGTTACTCTTTTCTTATGAAAATTTTGCTTTAGAATTAGGTCCTTCTATAGATNTTACATAAAAATCACCAAATAATTAGTTCTAATGCCATTATGGATTGATATTCTTGCAGTATACACCACAGAAAGATTAAAAGTAGAACAAGAAGAGTATTCATGTGCTGTACTGATTTAGCAAGGATTCTTGAGATATTTCACTCTAGTCTGAACCTTAACCCCAGAACTACACCCTAACAAATTCCAAAAGATTCAGAGTACAGTATGTAATGCACATTTAAAATCTTAACTCACTATGCAGCAAGGCAGGAGAAAATCAAGCACATGATGGAAATTAAGGAATCTGCCACAGACATTACAGGAGTATGTACAGAGCTGTATAAAAGGTAAGATTTTCAGTCATCAATTCTACCCTGCCCTTTGCATGTTAAAAACTGCTGGGGAAGGGAGCACCTTCAGACAGACAGGAAGGGAGAGATTCTACAAGGCAATTATATTGTCTAAGGGCTATACGCAAAGCACAGACCACAAAATCCAGATAAAAAGAAATGGAGCAAAATGCAAAACAGTATTCTTGCCATAGGGAATACCACATAATTCACCAGAGAAAATGGATTACATGGCCTGACAAGAGTAAGGGAATACCAGAGACTGTTCTCATAGCAGAACTAAGCTATAATTGCTGTAGTGTTATAATTTTTATTGGGCAAAAACTTGCAGCTTTCACTCAGTCAGCTCTCACATTAGTGCTACATAGCTTTTAATGAGTAATTTTGGCCCCCATTCTCCATTTGAAAAATGTGGTATTATTCTCTATGAAAACTTTTGACCTTCTTCATTTAAAGCATTGTCAGACGTGTTAAACAAATTGCTGCAATAGTATCTGTTATGGAGTCAGAGCTGCTCTTTCACTACGACACCATAAAAGAGTAGAGACGTCTGTCTCAGACTTGAACCATCATTTTGTCCTTTATTCCTAAGGCATGAGACTGGCAAGGAAAGGGAGAAGACAAGCCAGAGAAGCTGTGAAGCTGGTGAGCATACCTGTGATATATCCCAGCACATCTGGCAAAAAATGGCCAAAATGGCAAAAACAGTTTGCAACATGCACCAACCCTTTTGGCCACTCCTTGCCCAGCAATCATAGCCATGTAGGACCCTCCACCGGCCCAGAACTAATACCTCTTTTTCAACTGGAAACTTTTTAACTTGTCATAAGATCATTTGCTTTAAATCACTGAGGAATCAATTGTGTTGACATATCAGTATTGTGTTCCTCCAGGGCCTCCTTTAGTGGCTATCATGTCCTTTCTCTTAAAACACATTATGAAATTAATAATTCAGATGGCAAGTGATTACCCTCCTGGGGTTTCTCAATTGGTTTCTCCTGTCTTTTTAAAACATTACTAATTGACATGAATTTTCTCATTACTATCTCAGCAGTTTATTTGATGGGCACTTCAAAAGGAAATATCTACAATAGACTTTTTTTTATGACTGCCTATAGTTAAATAGCTTTGGGGGACTGCCACAGAGCAAAGTGCTGGAATTTGAGAGTAATGCACTCAGATCACGTTTATGTAGGGTGGGGGTTATGTAGTGCACCCCTACAGCACTTGTCACCCCCAGCAGAGGAAGCCCAGTCAAATAGCAGGTGAATTTTCCTGAGATACAGTCTTTGATTATTCCAAAACATTAGAGTGCTGTAGCACAAGAGTATTATTACATATCAGACATCCACCTTCTTTGGCAACAAAGATCTTGGAAAGCTCAACAGTTGCTTTAATTCCTCCTTTAGTGTTTCAAAATATGAGGGAAAAAATTCTGCATGCATGGCTGTGTCTTGGTCCTGCTTGTTCTCTAAGCACACAGTGACACTTACACCACTGTCTCAGGGGTATCCTGCAGCTCAAAGTTCTTTCTGCACAGATTTACCTCCAGTTACAGCAACTACCTCATGTAGCCTGTGCTTGACTTTCCCTTGGCCAAAAGGAGCTACTGAAGAATTTGATTCATGTAGTTCTCTGTGTTATTTGACAACATACCTTACATTTATTTTTCAAATATTCCTACTGAATCAGCTTACATGGTCTCACATCCACTAACTTCTCTAAGGAAAGACATGATCTCTGGAGACCTGCCCAAAATCAAACAGAAAGATGGCATCAAAGCTGTGAGCTCTTGCTACAATATGCTGTTCTATGTTGCTTTGTTTCAGTGGGTGACAAGGGTGAGGGCACTGAAAACCTAATGATTTCTAGTTTTAGCCTGCAGCACCACTGCAGCTATGTCTTTATTCAGTAGTCTCCAAAATGCAGTAGTCAGTACCCATTTTGTTATCTGAGATAGCACTGCTCCCCATCTACAGACCATACTGGTATATACATGAACAAGTGAAGCAGAACATATTCCACCTGTCTCAAGCCAAGTCTGAAGGCATTAGATAGATAAAAGTCCACAGAGAGAGCATGGAGACACACTGGAGACACAGAAGTCCTTCCCATTCCAGAGATCTCTGTCCCTTGCATCTTGGCTTCACACGGTTGTCACAGAAAAATAGGAAGTTGTCCTTTTTTCTGTTTGTCTGTTTGGAGCTGGAAGAATTTTAGCTCATTTTTGACTGCTTTTCAATGGGGGGCTTTGAAGTGGGAGATACAAAACTAGATAAGCAGAGAACAGAATGCCTCCATCCCTTCTTTTGAGAGGACAGAACACTTGAAATAATGAAAAGAGGTATTCAGCGCAGAAATCTATCTTACTTCTATTTCAATATGCCAAAAGGAAAAGGAAATTGTTAAGTTCTCCTTTCTCTTCACAGCTAATAGACAATAAATAATGAATTCACTTGTTCCTGCTTTTACTCTCCTAATAGGACTCAAAGAAAAATAGCAGGGTCATGCAAGTCACCCTTGGTTGCCACATCTGGACTGGACTGAGGTTAGCAGCTTGGTCAGCAGCTTTTTTTGCTATTTATGTACACTACATATGCCCACACAGAAAGGAAAAGGTGGATTGCAATGGACTACTTTTGATATGGAAGCTTCTCAAAGATAATTTTGTTCTGTTACATTGTTCCTTGAGCCTATTCTCCTCAGTAATGTAGCATGACATTGCCATCAAATGTTAGTACTGTGCCAAAAAAGTGCCTTTGGGAATGCAGTGCCTCGTCTCTATTCTTCCTTACTTTTAACTCCTGTGCATTCCAAAGAGTCATTATGGTGATTCTTTCCTACAGTTCATCTAGTGACTGGATCTGTAAGGAACATATGAGGAAGTTTAAAGCATTATGTATCTTCTGGGAAAATTTTGGCTTTGGCTGTATACTTCGTATTTTGCATCCTTAACTCGAGCATAGTAATTTAAAAGCACTCAAACACAAAACCTGTTTTTTTCTAGTAACCAATCTGGGAAAAAATTTTAAAATCTCATCTCATATAACTGACTTTCCATCTGTACAGAAGGACAAGATCCTTAGGAGAACAGAGATAACTGCTCCTTGAGTTCATGCAGTAATTGGCTTCAGGAATCTTCCTAATGATGTTCCTAAAGGCAATCATTCAGTAATTTGCTGGTACATTTCACAGCCATTTGCTTATACCACAAGAAATTTGACCCTCAGGCATCCTGGCTTCTTCAGAGACTGTGAGCAAATCTATTTTTAAGAATCTGGTCCCTCTATTTCTTCTCCTTCCAGCTCCATGAATTCTCCATATTTGCCTCCAACTTTTTAACACTTTTGTATTGAAGCAGTTTTGGGTTCTTTATATTCTTGCTTGGTTTTCTTGGGTTTTTTTCCCCATCGTGTTTTTCAATACAGCAGCAACTTCAGCAAGGCACTGAGAACAAACAAGAGCTTGCCTCTGTGTTCCACTGAAGTAACTAGGGTGAAAAAAAAGGACAAAAGCTCTCCCAGACTGCAAGGCCAGTGCTGAGATGTGGTGGCAATACATGCACAGCCCAGTCCCTCACTGCAGAAGGGCACTGTGGTGGAACGAGCCCTGAAGTGGTACAGAGAACGTTCTTCCAAGACTTTTACCTCAGAGCCCCAGCCACAGACCAGTTTCTGACAGCTCAGTCAAATGACAGCACATCTACAGAAACACTTCACAAACCTTCACTATCTCTAAAGTCTAATGGGAATCACTCTTTCAGTCATTCACCAGCAGGTCCCTGTCTAAAGGGACTCACTTTCACTGTATAAAGGAACCAGAGAGGTTGGGAAAAGGCCTGGGAAACTTTGGGACAGAAAGAAGGATGATTTTTTTTATCCTTAATCCTCCTCTTCAAAATCATTCCGAAAGACCAAAACTGCTTGAGGTAAAGTTTCCTGACTTTTTCAGACACGAACCCACACATAAAAATTTCAGCTGTAGGATATCTAAATTGCCAAAGTTTTTAGTAACTCAAAACAGGCTCTTACAAAAGTTTTAGCAGCTACCAGCTCTGCCTACAAATCTAAATTTAGAGGAAATACATTTAAGTGTTGAGAATAGCAGCAGGATGGCTGTAGGACAATTCAGTCTGGTAACAGTGAAGTTATAACCAAGTAGACTGTATATACAACAGCTGAGATGAACTCCAGTAAAACTTTTATGCCCTACCATAACATCATCATTTTCTTTTTGCTAGATGTGTCGGAGAAAAATGCTATCTAAGGCATTTGGAATTCAAGAGTAGAAGCCCCAGATATGGCTTTTGAAATGTGAAGGTGTGTGATAAATCTATCAGATAGTTCTGCAATTTTTGAAAGAGATGGATATGCCTTTTGTGCATATGTGCAGGAAAGATTCCTTTTTCCCACCCTACATAAGCTTTCTCTCCTACTAATATGCTGTTGAACACTGGCATTAAATACTTCAGTAGGCTAAAAAGAAACAGAAAAACCACTTCAAAATTTATAGTCTGAAGAAAAAGCAGCATTTCATACCAGTATGTGAAATTCCAATTTTGTCTTCATCTACTATCAAAGTTAATAGTTGTGATTGTGCCACTAAACAAAGGTGACTATATTGAGAAGCACAGATAGCAAATACAAATATTTGTTATTTAGCACAAATAACAGTTTTTTTCTTATTATTGATCATTCAAGAAGAATGTAGCTTATCAGTTATTTTCCCTATAATGTCTTCTATATTGGAAAACATTTCACAAAATCAGAAAGAGTGGAACTGCTTTTACCTGGCTCTATTTTTTTATAAATATCAGGATATCGTATTAAGTTCTCTGTTACAAAACATTGCTGTTCACTTGCATCACAGTTGGAAAGTATAAACAAGTTTCAAAGCAAAAATATTTTGTAGGAATTTGTCTACTACTCTCTTTGATTGAAAATTTGTAACCACCGTAGCACAACACAATATATTGCAGAACTCCTATTAAGCATCAACAAAATTGCTTTGCTACCATAATACAATAGCAAATAGGATTCAAAAGAAGTAATCTAATTTTTATCTAATTCTAGTAATTTGATTTTATCAGCCCTTACTTACAGCTGTGGAAATCAGAGTCATAGCATTAAAGCATTCTACTTCACAAGCCAGCATAAATTGAAGTACTTCAGATTCTTCCTTGATATTTTTCAAATGAGAGTGAGTAAAAATAATTTTGATGTATCCTGACCAAACCACTACTTTGTGTTCTCATCCATGACCTTCAGGACTCATGACTATGCAGAACAGCTACTTTGTTCTTGTATGTATAAGGCAATAGAAAGAACATGGCCCGTCCTATCCTGGAGCATGCTGTGCTCTCTTGCTGTTAATTCTTGTGGGGTTTTTTGGGTTTCTTTTTTTTTTTTTTACTCCTAGAAACACCATGCCAATTCAGTTAGCCAGTCTTTAACAGAGCTTCACTCTTCCTACCCTACTGCATGCTTCCTCACACAGACACTGTAATTGAAATGGTCACAAATGCTGGCATGCTTTTTCACTAGAAAGGTGTATGTGTCTCTAACACCAGAAGAAAAATAACACAGAGATGTTTTACTGGAGAAATTTGCTATTGAGAATTGGTTACATGGATAACAAGCAATCCTATTTTGGTGTCTGTCTACCTGATTCAGTTTGTGGCAAGCTCCTGGTTTTCCAGAGCATTCCACACCAATGTATTCTCTCTCTCATATACCTGAAAGGTCCGTAACAATATCTGTGGTGGAACAGAAAAATGCAGCTTTTCAGGAATTATAAGGGAACAGGAACTGTCTTTCTAGGCCAATTGTTTAGCCAATCTAGTTTGCAAAGGCCATGAGTCCTGAAACAGGAGGCACAAACTGCAATGATGACAATTACACTTTTCATACTCAGAAGTATCTTCTAGTACCTTACAAAGGTCAGAAATAATTTCAGTGCCTTTGAGAACTTCCAAAGTAAAGATCTTCTTGATGAAAGGTAGAAGGGGAAACAAGCCAACTTTTTGCATGGATGTTCTATAAAACAATTTGCAACCCTTTAGTCAGCAAATTTCAAGGCTCTTGAAGAGAAAATCCACTCTACAGAAATGAGGGGTTTATTACTGGTTTCACAATGGGTCATATCAGATCCAGGCAAAGAACATGCATTTGATTTTTAGCCTCTCTTGTACCACATAGCATCACCTATCTAATTACAAAATATTTTAATATGTATTTAACTATTTAATAATGCCATAGTTGTTTTGAACCTTCAAGGAAGATTATAAATGCTTTCTTTCCACAGAACACAGTATTTTGAAACTAAGCATCAGAAATTAGGTGTAGTGGGTTGACCCTGGCTGAGTCCAGGCACTCACCAAAGCCACTCTGTCACTCAGCTCCATAGCTGGCAGGGAAAAGAGAATACAACAAAAAGTTAATGAGTTAAGGACAGAGAGAGATCACAAACCAAATACTATCTCAAGCAAAACAAGACAAACTGGGGCTATTAACTGAATTTATTACAAACAAAATCAGAGCAGGATAATGAGAAGTAAAATCAAATCCTAAAAACACCTTACTCCCACATCTCCCTCTTTCCTGGGCTCTTCCTCCTTCCCCGCAGAGCTACAGGATAACACTGAAAGGGGCTTATGGTCAGTTAATCACATATTGTTCCTACCACTGGTCAGGGAGAGGAGTCTGCTCCAAGATGAGGTCCCT
>VXBC01004824.1:111525-138088 GCA_013399945.1 Ploceus nigricollis | reverse complement strand
GGGCAACAGTTCTCCACAAACTGCTGTAATGTGTATCAGTCTTCCACAGGGTACAGTCCTTCAGGCACAGCCTGCTCCAGCATGGGTCTGTCTTGGAGCCAGCTGGCATTGACTCTGCTGGAAGCTTCCAGAAGCCACCCCTGTAGACCCCACTACAAAAACTCAGTCACACAAACCCCATACAACATGATTATTAGCTGTATGTAACTGTAGCAGGCATCAGCAATCTTACATTTTGCAAAGCTGTCATTAGTTTTTTATCTTTTTTTTACAATACCAAAAAGAGCCCTGATACTGTGAAATAAGCCAGACAGCATCCACCACAACCCAGCGCCTTTAGAGAAAGTGTTATCAATTAGATATACATTCCAATTGTCACAGCTAAGCAATTTCTTAGGCTAAAGGGATTCTGAGTCATTTCATGGTACAAGAAAAGATAGTTAATGTAACACAGAAAACTTACATTGTCACTTGAGGTGTCACATAGCAATTGAAAAGATTTTACTGCCCACTTGAAAAAATAAGAATAATCATGGAAGGGCTTCAGTGAAACAAAGATCTGAATGCCTCAGCATATAAAGAACTGCGTTTTTGTACAGAAAAAATCTCTGGGTCCATATATTCAGTTTTTTTCAACCAGGGCCCTAGAAACAGCAGTGCTCGGATTTAAATTGGATTTTGGAGGGCTCTTTTTCCTGTGGCAGACAGTCAGAAATCCTGCTGACTGTCCAATTTACAAGAAACAGATGATGTCATTTTGATAACGCTCCCTTCTAGGTTCACATACTCAAGTGTTCAGACAAATTCAGACTTTTTGCTTTCTGTGAAACATCCAAAAAGGTCAAGATACCAAAGACTGAAGAGAAACAGAAAGACAAGAAATGAAAGTACAGTACTTATCAACTCTGCATTTTAACACTAAGCTGTGTGAGTGTCTGTGTGTATATTCTGTTGTGTTCAGAAAAATACAGGATATATTCTTCATTCCTACAGGTATGAAACAATAGGGTTCAAAATCACATCAACAGGAAAACGTTGCAATTGTAGTAAAGCATTTATTTATTTTAAAACATTATTACATTGCTAGAACATTATTTCAAAATAAAAGCCATCATATATTCATTCAAAACTAGGCTGTTAAGCATATATATTTAAACTTTAATTTTCATACACACAGTGAAAGAAATTTGTATTTTACAAGCAGCTATTTTAATAGACTTTATGAAAAACATGTTTAAAAATAACTGCCAAAATCTGTCTCTTTAAATATACAAAATATCCTTGCTGTGCTGAAGATACCTCTCTTAAAAGCCAAAAATATCTAAGTCAATAGCTGAGTCCCCATCAAATCCTACTGAAAACAGTAGTGACATAAAAATGTAAAAGCACTGTACAAAGTACAGCCTTTTTTGTCTCAGTACTGTACAAATCTGGTTTTGTTTCAAAAATGTTTTATAAAAACTGCTATTTTTGAACTTAACATCCTTTCCTGTGTGCAGAAAAAAAAGTGAGCCACTGACATTATCTCTGTTCACTAAAATGTCTCCTTCTCAGAATTGTGAATCAAAGAATTCAAAGGGAATTTTACCACTTAATTCAATGAGAGCAGGACTGAAATTTCTCTTCAGCATATCGTTTAGTAATCTCTCTTGGTTTTCCCCTGGTTTTATAATGCAAAGTATTACAAATACTTAAATTCTTAAATACACTAACGATGAAATCAGAACTCAAGTACTTCAGATTACAAGGCTGGTGTATGGATTAGTCCACTGTAAAATGGAGTGTTCAATTAAAAAAACCCAATAGCAAATAATGCTGCATGTTTTTTAATCAAGAACCCTTTCTCTTCTCTTGCTTCCTTTACAGTCCCTTCTGGCATTTCTTTTGGAATGAGCTTTTTAAGAAGGTGCGGTATCCTGGATCATCCACGTATTCATTCTTAAAACGAGAACTCAATACTCTCTGCCTTTTCTTCTCTCCCAAGATAATATCTGCTCCATAAAATGTGTCTTCAAATCTCATGTCAGAAGCTGTAGACTAAAACCAGACATTAATTACACATACATACAATTTTTCTTTCCATATTTTTCATGTCCTATTCAGTATTAAATTCTCTACGTCTGTAGTGCTCCTTGGAAACACGTAACAAACATCTGTTGTTAGTCTGGATTTTATCCAGGTATCACACAGTCATGATAATTCTAGGTGAGAGAACAGTGACATGGAAGTGATGCAACTGTTGGGTGGGTTTGATCCTAGCAGTATCATATAATATTCACCACCTTGTGTTATTCAGGAAAGTTTTAAATGCAAGCTACTATGTCATGGATGCCTGAAAAGAAGCCTGGGCACTGCCTAATTTGCAAAGAATCAGGGTCACAGTTTGGTCACTCGTCATCAAATTTATACCAGTTGGGAATCCCCACTAACAAAGCAGTGGAACAACAAACAGCAAGCCATTTGGGCAGAATCAGAGGCAAAACATTTTGGACCAACTTATACTGCTGGAGTCACGGAAGAATTCCCAAGATTAAGAAACACATCATTTAGAAGGAACTGGTGTCTTTTACTTTAATAGACAGAAACAGGATCATAAGCTGTCTTTAACTTGCACTGTGTTCAGCATGAGCAGGGGAAGGAAGTCTTGGGCATGCCTTGAGGACTAACCTATATATTTCTAGAATTTAAGGCACTAGTAAAAAATCATGAAGAAGTCTCAATAACAGCTGTGGTGTTTTGTATTCAGCTGACTCAATTTATTTAATCTATAATTAACTCCCTAATGAAGTTAATAAACAAATAAATAAAAAGACATATTGATTTCTAAAAAATCAATTTTAAAAACAATAGCATAAATCCCATTATTATTATTTTTATTATTATCCTGAGAATGCAATAGTTTGCATTCTAAACAAAAAAATGGCAATGGTACACTTTCCAAGTATAATAAAAAACTCCATTAGATGGTTCTTTTAACATTTTCCAAGACGTCTATCTTACCCCTAGTCAGGACACTGAAAGATTTGTGCATTTATCCCAAATTCACTGACATAAAGGTTTCTTAACCCAGAATATTTGACCAGTGCACTTTACATCAGAAAGAACAGTCTTAAGACAGGTAAAACCAGTCATCTCCTCCAACAAATGTTGGAAGTACTTTCCCTTTTCAACCTCTACGAGTTATGCTCTCTATGAGGTTCAACACTTTTCCACTAGGCATACATACATAAAAATGTAGCTGGTGGATGTTGTTTGAAACAGCAGGAAACTCAAAATAAAAGCAGCAAAGATTTGGTTTTAAACCAAAGAAGACTAGTGAAATGCTGATAAGTCCTGCCAGCCACATTAATGAGTTTTGATCAGTTATATTGTTTCTTACAAGATGTTAATTGCCTTTTTATTAAATTAAGGCTTTTAAAATCACAAAGCTCTGAGAACCTGGAAAGTTTTTTTTTTAAAAACAATACCTGTTATAAGCATACTGAAAGAATAGAATGTCTGTCAATTTAAATGTTTACTAACTTGGTCATTCCTGATCTGACAGATCAGACAAACACGATGTCCCTTTTAGGAGAAAAGAATTATGTCTGACAACAGCATTTGCCTGTACTGGAAGAACAACTAACCATCTCACTAGCAAATGGAGACACCTCCTAATTGGGCTAATTTAGCCACTCTTAAGAGCACAGGCTTCATAAAACATGAGTCTGTTTAAACTGAAAATCCAAAATAAATCCTTGTATAGTGTTATTGGTCTTTTGAGTATGTACATATACATATTACAAAGTTAGCATCAGCAAATACTCACTAAACGTGCTTTTACTCTCTTAGGAAGCTCTTCATCCAGTGTATATATTTCTTCTCTCTTCATTACTATTTGAGAACCATCTTCAAACTCCACCTAATTGAAAAAAATGGGTATTTGAAAAGAAAATAATAATTAACTCTTGCAGGAAGTTCCTGGAAATGTTTCCATATGAAACTACATATGTGAGCAAAGAAGATTTATATACAGATATTTTGCTATCTGTTTTAGCACAAAATTAGGCTGAAACATAAAAAATGTTATTTCTTAGGAATTGCAACACATACCTCTTTGAAAATAATATCTAAGCAAAGAGACTTCAAAATCAGCACTGACACATATATAATGAAGTAAAATTTTTTAGATTAGGAATGCTGAACAGTAACAAGACAGGCAACATTATTTTGCAGGAGTGACATATTAAAATGTCCTTGTGTCATTTTTATTTGTCTCTAATTTTTTTACTTGCTTCTAATAAATAAAAAATTAATTTTAACATCCTGTGATTCAAGGTTGAGGAAGACCATGTCAAAAGAAAGTGTGAGTGACAACTAAGGAAATACCAGTTAACAGAATTTTATTGAATCTGATGGAATTTCTTTTAAATACTCTGTTCAGAAGATGAAAAGCTTTATCATGCTTAGGTTTAGATTTAATCCAATATGAACCCTGTTAGCAGAAAATGAGAAAGGAAATGTAACTAGGTGTGAGGAATGTTAAAATGCTGAGGCTTTGAAGCATTTAAGCTTTTTCAGTAGCTGCTGATTTTTTCCTCTATTTTAATACTTCATCTAACAGTTGTGAATTTCAGCTATTATCTGTGACTGCAGTTTAGGTCCCACAGAAACTATAATTCAAAGTTTGATATAAAATTAGCAGTCCCATTCTACATCCTTAGGTGATTTAATGAGACAATGTGAATGACAACAGCACACTTGACTAGAAGAATAAGCACAAATACAAACACAGGAGGATACTGACTTATCAAAAGTATTATTACAGATACAAATGAACACTCATGCATTTGAACTTGTAAATGGACTGTGGTTTTTTTCAAATTAAAAGCTTGCTGTAGCTGAGTATGTCAGATTAGTATGTGAACAGCTGAAAAATCCATATATCCATTCTCAACAGCCAGGATACAGACTATGATCTATTAACTTCTTTAAAAACAATTTTTCCACTGCAACTAATAGGGCTGCACAAATCTGGAATGCATAGAGCACACAAATGGATAACAAAGTCACAAGAATCATCCTTATTCCTTTCTGCTCTTGTTATTAACCCATAAGCCTACTCTGTTAGCAGTATGTTTGAGGAACTTAAAGGTCAATTTGCCTTAAGCTTGTTTAATTAAATGATGGCAACCCAGGGTGCAGAAACAGTCTTTCTGCTAGTCCTGCTCCTTCCTGCACAATATATTTGGTAATGTTTTTGCATAATACAGTTGGTAATAATGTTTTTTGCATCCCCGGTGAAAAAACTGGGTAAGAAATTAACTCTGACACTCCATGTGATAAGAAAATCTCTTCTTAAATGGTCAGTATGTTTGTTTTTACTCACAGTGTGCAGTAGGATGCAAGTATTTCATACTAGAGAATGCCATGCTTGCGGTATGAAATATATTGCACATTTACCATGAAGAGTAAGTGGAAGTCCTTTAGGTATAATCCAGCGTATCACACTGGAAATAATTTGCCTACACTTGATAGTAAACACAGTAAGAGCTTCTCAAAGACTTTCAATAGTATCATGATTCATGCAAAATATAAACCCACCATCTCTATAGCTCCAAATCAATTCAGATTACAGATCCTACATTTCAAATCATCAATTTTATCAAGTAAGTTATTACACTTGGATTCTGCTGCTGTACTGTGTCTGCATGATATGTTACTATCTTCATGAAATTTTTTCTATAAGCACATCATAAATTAAAGAAAAGCTGTTAGAAAGCAATTGATGGAGTGGATGGATAATTTAATAAACTCTAACTCAATTGTGAACCTCAATATCAGAAATCATTAAGAAATCAGATGTAGATCACATTAATAATTTCACTGAGTACCTGCTTCATTTGGCAGGTTTAGCTCTGCTTAGGGATTGTGTAGGATATTGGCTGACAAATGAAAACTGTATGACGCAAATTCTGGTGCATTGTGTCATAGCTCCTGCATGCTCAAACACTGCTGCATTTGGTACATATATCTGATCAACATGACGAAAATTCACAGAATTTTTCAACTAGAACAGATTTGCCTTATGAGATCTAAGAAATCATGCGAAAGACTGGGTAAGAGAATCTCAAAGGTGCAACACAGATCACACCAGGCAAAAATAAACCTTTGTGTATGTGTGAGTCCTGGGAGCTTTTAGACACTGTTTAGAAAGACCTGAGGAAGAACTACTAGCATGTCTTGAAGTTAATCTTGCACCCTTCCTGTCATAAACTCTTTGTAATCTGTGGCCACAGGCAGCCTCCTCTCTCATCCCGAAGACGAAATACTTCCTTGTCTCTATAGTTCTCTGTATTGTAATATGGAGTCCCTCTAATCTTTAAACTTTGTCATTTCCCCCCAGTGATAGGGGTTGTTAAGAGGCAATTTACAGGAATTTATGTTTGTTATGCTGAGGAACTCTAAATCTTGCCGAGCCTTCACATGCTTACCCATTTTCCTTAAACAAAACTCATTTCATCATGTTGTTCAAGAGGTATAAAATAAGACAACGTTGTTTGTTTTGACTGTGTCTTTCAAATATGAAAGACAACAACATTCATCTAATTTACCTCACAGTATTCCTCAGAAGACTAGTTGTTCAAAAGATTAAATTATTTGAAGATTAATGTTACTATAGAAAAATAATCTTCCTACTTTATAAAGAACTTTTGACCTTCACAACATAATACAGCTGCTAAATATAAGGGAAGGCATAAGATTTAGAGACTAGATCAAGACTTTAGGCATTTGAGCACTTGAATTCGATTGCAAGTCATTGGAAAAGTGAGAAGGTCAATGCAGCAAGTAATTTAGCTTCCCTGTGCCTTAATTTATCTAGAGATATAATAGTAAATTTGCCAGTTTGGTACAGTAATGTGAGGCCCCCTGATGAAAAGAGTTACATAAGTGAAAATGATTACATATATATAAAAGAAATAGATCTAGACTCTCATTCTTTCAGAAGTGATATTATTATTGTGATTGTTTTATTGCAGTTTCTACCATTCACTTGGGTACTCAAAGCTGCTGACTGATTTTTCTCAAAGGCAAGCCCAAAAAAACCAGTAATTGTTACTCTGAAATCAGAAGTCAGCTTTTTAGCTTTCCCTTCAGTGTTCAGTTCCCTTTTGCCTTTGCTGAGGATAAAATGCTCCTTAGATTAATTAATTAATTCAAAAATGTCTCAGACAAATGAATGTTATGCTCTTCTTCCTAGTGTCCCCCCTTCCAACCTCTTATGAAATGCCTCAGGTTCATTGCAGGCTCATACAATACTTAATTTTATGTCATTAATTGTAAAATTAGCTGTGAACTTACAAAATGAAAGTAAACAACCTGCAGAAAATTACAAATGTCATCTTTCAATCTTAATGTTCCACCTGTTTACCTGAGTTCTTAAAGAAAGCAAGTAATTTTCTTGATTTTGTAAGACCAGGTGAAATCTCTCTCCCAAACAGTGCACAGCACTTGCTACCGGGTTGGAAAGTTTTACATATTAGTTAAAGTGTGGTAATAGTTACAAAAAGAGCTCACACTTCAGCCTTCTTCGTCTTTGAAGGTGTGGCTGGACACTCCAATGCTAGAGCCAAATGAGTAATTTACAATAAAGACATCTTAGCAAGTGCATGGTAATAAACATAGATACTCACCTGATACATGTGAGCTGTATTTGTTCCCAGATACTTTGCACCATACAGTTTTCCATCAGGCCATTTCACTTGGACAACCTCTCCCTCTGCAGGTGGACCCAGCCTTAGGCAATCTCTGCTCTATTTACAAAGAAGGATGGATTCTCAAATCAGTGAGTGAGCCACTGCACTGAAATTACCAATAAGATGCTTTTACAACTTGGTAATTGGAAAAGATTTATTACCATGCATGTTTCAAGTTTTATAATCCTGCTAATGGGCTAATGTTAGTGTTAGCCCTTATGACAATTAAATACTGACCAAAGAAACACTCTTTACAGCTTGATGCTGCATTGGCAAGACAACATGTGCATAAATCAGATGGCTATCAGCAACTGTGATACTCTTCGACCAAAATTAATTTCTAACACACACTGAAAATAAGGATCACTAAAGTGCAATTGCATATGTGCAACGCTTTCTCTTTTACATATCCAAGTAATTCATGTTTCATTTACCACAGCACAATTTTGCAGGATGCTATCTTTGCTGGCTGAAACATACATGGATCAAACCACAAATGGTGAGAATGCCAATGAGTTTTTTGCTTAGCTGATGGAGAAACACTAAAAGAATCCAAATGCTTGCGAAATAAAATTAGGGAGAAATATTTTTCTCCACAGGATATAAAGCATTTTTGTTCCAATGGCTTGGTCAACTTTTGTGCCTGACTTGTTGAGCATGTCAGAGCATCAGTACGTGCAACATGTTCTTGTAATGGTTTCTTTTGTCCCATGTGTCTCAGTATGACCCAAATGACTCATTTCAGAGCACGCCAACCACACACATGCAACAGCAGCTGCTCACATGAGGAAATAAGACAAAGGACCCAAAAATGATGTGACACATCTGGGCTCACCAATTCTCTGCTCAAATCCTCACTGCAACAAAGGCATCTCTACTTCATAGTGACTACACCACAAGACCTGTCATGTAAATTAGTGCTAACTGAGTGGTATTCTGGGTGTGAGAGGACTTACTCAGTGACGACATTACCTGAGCTCATAAGTGGTCTACAGTGGGAACAGAGAAGATAAAGACAAGGACTCAGGTATGAGGACTCAGTGACAGGACCTGGCGCTATCTCAAGTTGCCACAATACTATCACTGTTTTCTTAGATTTACGTAGAATAACTTAGAAAAATATTTGTATTTTGAGTTGAACAATTCACTTCCAACAGAAGCCAATGATCATCATGACAAAGAATTTAAAATGTGGGAACAAAAATGCACTCCAGTGATCCTCACTTGGACATTATCTTGATATAATATCATTCTAGCCAAATCCAACCTTTATAAACTGATTTTAATCACATGTGTCTTAATCCATGAGTTTGATTCAACATGGGATAAAAGGAATTAAAAGCTGGATTTTCACAGAAACACTTTCCTGCATGACAATACTGTCTCTGTCACCCCTCAGGTGCTGTGCAAAGGCTTTAAAATATGCCCTCCGTGTTTGCCTGGCAAAAGTTGCTGTGATAAACACAGAAAGATATATCCTTTCAATGTCACCATACATTTGGAGTAGACGGAATTACTGTATTACCCTTCCCAATATTTCCAGGAGAGGCAGGAGGGAAGGGGAAAGGACGGCTGCTACAGTGGAATAGCTAAATGCTATCATGGCTCTGACTATAAATTAAATTAGACTCTATTCTTAGTTGTTCTCTGCTCAGTGATGACTGTCAAAATGGTTATTGTCATTATGATACTTCTTCTGCTATCTATCTATTGCAAAAGTGCAAAAATGAGTCTTGGCTAAGTGTCTTAAAACAAACTTTTAAAATGCATCATGGAATGGAATAAATTTCCTGAAAACAAACAATCTAACAACAATGTCAAGCCTAACATTAATTTTCCAAGAACAAAAGCCCAGTATGAATTACTCCCTTTGCAACTTCCACAAGAAAAAATATCTCACAGACTCTAGGATAGCTAATGGAATCGCTCATTTGGAAAATTAGAGTCCTCATGCAAATAACTAGACAAATGACTACCTCATTCTTCATGTATCATCACAATGTCTTAGTCTATGGAACAATATTTGGTAAATTGGTATTAGTTTTTATTAATTCCTACCAGAGCTCCCACCTTTTATTTTCACAGGATCATAACCATTTGAGATTCTCTTTTTACTGCACAAATAATTCTTACAATTTTTTTCTTGGGAATGATAAGACCCATTCCTTAGACTGACAAAATGGCAAAAATGCAGCCTCACTTTTTTCTCATATAACAAAAAGTCAGAAAGCTTATGGTTGATACAGCAATCCTTCAACATACCCATACCAGCTGTAAATAACATACAGTTTGGGCTCAATCTACATTCAGATTATAAACCATGCACATGTCCCATACAATTACATAATGTATTTCCTTCTTTATAGAAATGGACAAATCATGCCCATCTGTACTGAAAATACAATTCCCTTACATGTCCAGTTTCACACTCCTGCTGTTGCACAGCCCAGAGCTCCAACTCCAACTATGACTAGCTATCTCTAAAGATGAATACTTCAAGGCCTCCCTGGGCCATTAATCCAAGCATTCAACAACACTTACAGTGAAAAAGTCTTTTCTTAAGTGAAAAAAAATTCTGTGTTGAGGAATTTCAGCTGATACCTGATGTCTTTCTTCCTGTCATTCTCCATCACCAAGAAGTGTGTGGCTTTACCCTCTTTACTTCCCACATCACATGTTGACACATTTGGATGAGATCCTTCTGAGTCTACTGCTCTCCTGAACAGTCCCAGCTCTGTCAGTCCCCCCATATCACAGATGCTTCAGTTCCTCCATCACTTTCATATCCTTTTACCATATTTGTTCCTCTCTGTCCACATCCTTCTTGTACAGATAAGACCATAACTAGACACATTACTGCAGATATGGTCTCCCCAGTGTTAGGTTTACAGCTATTCAAAAAGACACTTCAAGAGCATAACCCGTAAGTAGTAGTAGTAATAATAATAATAATAATAATTCTGAAAGTTTTCTTGTTTATCAAAGGTAGTACTTTCTGGGTTTAGAAACATGTATTTTGGAATTCATTATATACACTAAACTAAAATAATAAGCACTCTATTTGTAAGAAATGTTGGAAATCCATGTTGAAATACTGGGGTTGACTTCTATGCTGTCATGAAGGAATTCACACGCAGGGCACTGCAGATGAAGAAGACATTTCTTCTATTTTTCTTCTGATATTCTGTTGTTTTTACCAGAGAGGTTGGTTTGATTTATTAAGGCTGGACACAGAATTTGCAAGTAACAAATCCAATTGCAGTGGCAGGTGATGGTTCACACAGACTAGGAACTGTGGAGTCACACTAAGAAAATAGAAGGAAGACTGCACCTGAAGCATACACTGGAATCCAGGAACTTGAAATGTTGCAATAATTTGAATACAGCCACTGACATTTGAAGAAAATGTCTTCAAATATGTTTAAATGCTTTCCTAAATTAAGGCAAAGAGGTATAGGTATTCTGGTGTAAGATGAACTTACAAACTATTGAGACTATTCTCCTAAGCTGTCAAAAACTGATGATAGCTTGATGACAGTACCTTGGATGCTTACAATTTTATTTTGACAATGTTTCCGTCATTATTCGGTTATTAAATCAGCTATCTCAAACTCAACAATTATTTTTAAAATTGTAAGACTATAAGAGCCTTTGACTTCTTTTAGATTTGATCCAAAGGAGCCAACTGAAAACAAGTATCTAGCCCCTGAACCTCTCTATATGGGCTTGCAGGATCAGTGTTCCATTCACTGTAAGCCAAGCACAGGTTTGTGTCCACCTGATGAAACTGAAAAGGTACCAGTCCATGAGCCCCGGTGACATGCAACCTAGAGTCCAGAGGGAACTGGCTGGTGCTTTTCTCAAGTCACTCTCTATCATATTTGAAAATTCAGAGTAGTTAGACAAAGTTCCTGGTGACTGTAAAAAGAAACATCACTCCTATTTTTTAAATGAGAGAAAGCAGAGTCAGGAAAATACAGACCTTTGAGCCTCACCTCTGTGCATGAGACGATCATGGAGCAGATCTTCATGTAAGACA
Source organism: Ploceus nigricollis (assembly GCA_013399945.1). Lineage (NCBI taxonomy): Eukaryota > Metazoa > Chordata > Aves > Passeriformes > Ploceidae > Ploceus > Ploceus nigricollis. Next base: position 126,313 of record VXBC01004824.1, on the reverse strand, counting down.
TATTAAAGCACATGCAAGACAAAGAGGTGATCCAAGACAGCCAGCATGGCTTTGCTAAGGGCAAATCATGCCTGGATGATCTAGAGGCCTTCTATGATGGTGTCCTGGTTCTGGCCAGGACAGGGTTAATTTTTGCAGCAGTCAGGAGGGGCCATGGATAGGGCCTGGAGGTTCATGTCACTGCTGGGCACAGGGAAAGAGACTCTCTTCTGTGGAGAAGGAGCTCCTTCCAGTCGGTGTGGCACAGGAAGCTGTCTGGTACTGCCTACTGCTGGGGAGGGCACTGGTCATTGTGTATCTCAAAAACTTGTTTAAAAATAGGAAAATGTGGCCAATATGCCATCTTTTAGGGGAGGTATAAACCCAACAGTAGACAAATGTTTAAAAATGCTACAGAAAACAATAATATTCTAATAAAAATCACCAACACTTGTCTATTCAAATCAGGGGTCCATCACATCACCTGCCTCTTGTTAATGGTTTGGGTGATGTGATTCCACCCTAACTCAAGAGAGGATAGATGAGTTGTGATGCTGAAGATCTCGAACTTGATCCTGCAATTGATAACTTAGACTAGTGTGCTTGCTTTCAAAGCTGCTTTTTGCCTCCTCCTCATGCTTTTGCATAAGCATTTTGTAGAACGTCTCTTATCAGAATGAATAAAATCAATATTCATTTTGATCAGATCAGAGTGGGAGATTAGTAAACGCAGTTCTCACATCTGTGCTCTTACAGTGAGCTTACTAGGGGAGAAAAGAATAAAACATTACAAGGTAAAAAACATTTGCAATCCATAAGTACCAAGTCTGAAGACCTTTCTCTAAAGCTAATGAATATTCCTGAGACATTTTCCTGAACATGGCTCTAAGAATTCATATATATAAAACAACCCCAATACAATACAGACTAAGATTTCTTTTCCTATGCATGAAAAGATCAGGCCAGCGACTTGGAAAGATGTTGAAGAAAAAAAAATTATGGTATACAGTATTAAATGTGAATATTCTCTGCAAGCGGTTCCCTCTTGAAGATTGCTCATACTCACCACTAACTCATCTGAATAAGCATAAATTTTTTTCTTATTGTGTTAGGATAACAGAATAAGAAAACTTGGTTTTTAGTGGTGGCGGAGGAAGCCGCAGAGGCTGCTTCTGAGAGAGAAACTCATCGGAACTTCTACTATGTCCAGCAGAGCCAATCCCTAAGGGCTCTGACGACTGACATATCAGCTGGCCCAATTAGAGAAGTTAGCAACGCCTCTGTGATGACATATTTAAGAAGAAAGAACGGCATGCAATTCCTCTTTCTCCCTCTCCTTGGAGGGGTGGGGGAGGGCGGGGCCCAGCCGGACCATGCTGCCAGGAGCCAACTCAGCACTGCAAGCGGCCCTGAGACTGAGGCTGGGAGCGGCCAAGGCCAGAAGCTGCTGCCGCCAGTCCAGTCCGCGAGCGGCCCCACGGCCAGGACACACGACTGGGGCGGCGCCATGTGGCGGCTGCCATCTCAGCGTGGCTCGCAATTAACTTTACTTGCTTAGCCACTTATAGCCAGCTGTGCTGTGGACAAAAGGGCAGAAGCTTTTCCTTTTCAGCAGCCCACATGAAGAAAGGCACTGAATGGAGCTGGCACCATAGCGGCTGGCACAGCTCCTACAGCACTGGCAGGGACCATGTGACCAGCAGTGAGAAGCATGGAGAGCAATTCCCTGTGTGGAGCCCAGTCGGGATCAACCTTTGAGCGGTGCAGAACTCTATAGAAACTTTCCAGTTGATTCAACTTGAGAATAAATGAACCTATGGACACCAATTCTCTCCCAAGTGAGAAAAAAGGAAAAGGTGAAGACACATGAGAACAACATGGTGACACTCAAGTCGGTGAAAAGGAGGGAGGGGGAGGAGGAGGTGTGCCGGGTGTCGTAGCTGAGATTCTTCTGCAAGCCGTGGTGAGAACCATAATATAACAAACTGTTATCCTGTAATTCATAAAGTGCATGAGGGGATGCAGCATTCCATGAGAAAAAGGTGCTTGCACAGGAGTGTGTGGATGATGAAAAGCTGTAATCTGGANATACCTTTTAAGTTTTTGAGCCTGTTTTGCTCTTAAAGTTTTTTCTTCACAATCCTTACCTCAACTCATAAACCCCCTTTTTAAAAATTTTTGTTTTCCCCTCCTCTGCTCAACTACAGCAGAAGAGAATGAGTGAATGATTTTTCATGGGTGCACTAGCATTTAGGCAATGTCAAACCCATGACACGTATATCACTGTCTACAAACCTGAGGCTTACATTCATCAACTGGCATAAATTTAAAGTATATTTTAGACAGGTAGAATAACCTCCTCTTTTTCTAAACCATTTAATTATTTTGAAACTAGTTAAGTAATTTTCAAATCTACCATATCAGTAACATTTTTCCACCCATTTACCAGGGGGATGACTCTACAAAATCCGTAACACAGAGCAGTCAACTGTCATCAAGCATTAACTAAGACAGAAAACAAATCTGGCTGGCACCTCTTTCTTCAGGAGTGTTTTAACTGAGCAATCCCAATCCTGTGAACAACCTCAGGAGCTACAGTTTTATTTTCCTCAATACTAATAGAACTGTTTATATGTTTAACTGGCAGACACAGCACTGAGCTTTGTTATTTTTCAAATCATTCTCATTTAGACTGTATTCAAAATAAATTATTTTTGTTTGTTTAAATTGTATTCAAATTATGGTATTTTACTCAATGTCACCTAGCAAACATTTCTGTGCCTCCTTGGCACTCCTGGCTTTCACTTCCTGATTTTCCTTGTTTCAAAAACAAGGTACAAAATGCCCCACTGTTTATTGAAATTGTTGTCAAATACCACTGATAGTATAATTGACATAAACAACAGAGCTTAAAAGTGGTTGTGACTCGTGCAACAGGTTTTGTGAACTAGTACACACATCTAATCTGTTTTTTGCCGTATGGCCCTGTAAACATAGCAAGAGAATAAAATACACAGACATTTAATAAATTATTTCACTTAATGGTAATGGATTAGAATAAAAATACACAGAACCTGACTGGGATTATTTTTCATGAGATGCTATGAGTTTAAAGATGGTTGAAATGTTAGCTCAAACATAGTATTTGCAACCATTATTTTAGCTGAATGTATGTCTCATTTTTCAAACTCACTCATTATTTCCATATCATATGGCACCAAAAGCCTCTAGGAAGAGATATTTCAGTCACTCAACAGCAGTTTTCTAGAAAGACTGTGTAATAATCCATTTCATAGTGCTGCCGCAGCTTTCTGTACTAGAAAGTTCTTCCAACTTTCCAACAGTATGCTCTTGTCCATGCAATCAGGCAAGATGGAATGGCAAAAGGCAGAGGTAAGCAGAAGCCTTGCTACAGCCCCACAGTGTGCCTGGTGAAGCAGATCCTTTCTGTATTGTTCCACCCCTGCTGCAGAGGGGCCATGGCACAATATTTTAATCCTCCTCCTGGCAGACTGAAAGCTCATAATCTAGCCCTGAGGTTACAAAGATCAAAGAGAAGCAGATATTGAAAAGACTGACTAGAGAAAACTCCGATTCCGTAATTGCACTGAACTTGACTTTCCTATCTACCTACATATTATTTTTACTCTAAATCATGCTGTGTTCATAAATTTATACATATTGTTAGAATCAATCAGAGAAATAGAAATTGTTCATTTTCTGTCATCCCCTGCATTTCTTAAATATCTAAGAATAGTTCAGACCTTACTGTTAGTCTATCTAACCACAATTTGCACAGAGAAAGCCATTGTATTGACTTTTATCCTAGAAATGTCATGGTTTCCGAAAAATAACTTTAAATTAATGCATGGTCTCCAAAACTCCAAACACCAAAAATCTCTGTCCTCTTATATCTGAGAAACTGAAATTCACTTTACAGCAAACTGAATTCATAACGCATTCATTTCAATTTAAAACAAACAAGTATTCTTGTGTTAATCACAAAATTAACAGTAACTTCTCACAACACAGACAAAACACACTAACTACATATGATTTTCACTGGTAAGACTTCAAGTGGTTTTCTAGTCCCTAGACTTAAAACATGAAAAAGTAAGAAAAATCCAGGCCTGATTATTTGGCTTTTGCACAGAAATGGTCCTCATGGTTACTTTAGCTGAACTGCAGGATTAGCTTTTAAATTTTCCCCTTAAATTAGGACCTGAGTTAAATTTACTACCCTATCTCGTTGCTTCTAGGGTACACATAATGAGATAGTGCTTCCTGTACCAACAGAAAACAGATGAAGATGGTTTAACAAGAAGGAGTGCAGAAGCAAGCACAAGGTGGCCATACCATCAAGAAGTGACCTTTCCAAGGCCATTCTGCAAAAGAACTTCATCCAGATTTTCTTCTCTGGTTACATTCCTTCAGCTAATATTAACTTTCAACACAAATGCTAGTGATTAAGTTTCCACAGTCCTGCTCACTGGTGATTGTTTCATAAAAGGAGCATGACTAATGAGATTACAACCAATACCTCCAATTTAGAAAAGCTGGCCATACAGACAAATACCACATCGCAACTGCAAACACTGAATATATCTACCAACACCATTAAAGTTCAAGTGGAGAAACAAATTGTTGAAACTGTCTGAAACAACCACTAATCTCAATAGATTGTCAAACTGTTTTTCTTTGCAAAGCTGATAGTATATACTAGTTGATGCAAATTTTTAGAAACACAAAATTAGGTCTCATATGTTCCAAGACAATTTGAATGGAAAGGACAGTGGTAGCTAATTTGTCACAGTCAGATTTTTATCTAAACAGGAACAGCAATTTACACAGTGCATTAGCATTTGAAAGAGAAGGCCTAATTCCCAGGAGTGCAGTTCCGGGTTTGAATTGGTATAAATTCAGTGAAATCACCAGATTAACAGAATACTTACTGTAATTCAACAAATTTAGCTTTGAATCATGAAATGGAAGTATAAAAATACTTTAAATTGACGTATAATATGTTGTCTTTAAAATATTACTGAATGCTCTCCTACAGAGTGAATATATGATTTAACAAAAGAAAAATGGAATATAAATGGGACCATGCATTCTCACATAAATCTAAAAATTTCTTATTTTCTATCCAGCTTAGAAAGTTACTACTTTACTATTGCATTGCCTTTCAGTGAAGTGTTAATAATACAAATTCATGCATAATGCTAATTGATAGACACAAAATTGCCCAGAAGACAACAACTCAAACCATTGCAGAATGCGACTTAGGCGCAGGGTGGTACTGGGCATCACAATAAGGCACAGTAGAGAGGACACTAAAGGGTACAATACACTCTTATGGGACAAAACTGAGTGTCAGCAGTAGGAAGCTGAAGTTGCCAAGTACACCCGGATGTCTAATTAGCTATGAGGAACAAGGCTTCTGTAGAGCTGCAGGAAATCCTATCTTATGCTTACACTGAAGTTAGATGAGAGTGAACGCTACACTAGTGCCTCCTATCCTGCCCACCTGTGTATTTGCTCCCTGTAAATCAGTTACAGTCAGATGAGTACAAAGACCAGCTCATGAGCTGCTCCTGCTCCCTCTTTAGGATGCAACACAGACACAAAGGAAAATATGAGTCTTCCAACACTTCCTCCACTGACTCCGGTAAATCTGGTAATAACCTTCCTCTGTACAACAGTACTGTAAACTAACAGATGAAAAAATCCTACAATTCCTGGATTTCCTCAGAAAAGAGGTGGGAAGTGAAATAACACTCCTATCCCAATCCCAGCAGTCCCACCTCATCTCAAAGATTTCTGTGCAAATTCTAGTGATTTCACCACGCTCCACAGGCTCGTCACAGCTGTACTCATTGTGGTCTCAGACAAGGACACACATTGTCTTCGCAAACACAAGAAATGTTGCAATATATTCTTCTCTCACCTGCCACACTGCAAAGTCAGCCATCTTATCATGAACTGCAAAGTAATGATTTATCTTCCATTTTGTTTCTGCTGCAAGGCATTATGCATTACCTCTCCTGTGAGGCATAACCTTCAACTCATCTAACATCATTATTGTTAAGGATCCATAAAGCATTTCATCATAAAGTGGAAAGGCTATTCTACGAGGAAATGGTACAAAGATAATACTTCTATTTGAGGCTTTAATTTGCCTATAATCTCTTCAATATTCATTTTTTATGTTTATCTACTAAGCTGCCTGTCTTTCTGCTGTAACAGGAGACAAAGAAGTAACAGCAACAGAAAAATTATTTGTGTTCTCCATAATAGAGTAAAGTGAAAGTGACTCACTTAAATCAAGAGTTATAGTACTGTACAACAAGTTTTAGATTAAAATAAGACTACTACATCTGTTGATGCTTTGTAGCTTCAAGAGTTAAACAATGGAATAAAACCCTTCAGTCTGCAGCCTTAGACCTTAGTCTTTGGTTTTGAAATAGCTTGATTTTAACTTACAAAAAGCACAGTTTTCAAAACAGGAATTAATTTGTATTAGTATTCAGAAGATGCAAACAATTATCCACATGTAAAAACCATTCTGTGTATAAGCATATTTACACCATTCTGTGTATAAGCATTTGTAAATCTGGTGAAAAAGTTCGCAACTACAAAAATGTGTCAAAATAAATTTTCCTCATTCACAAACTCAAAGTAAATTCTTCATAACATATATAAATATTAAAATTATTGGAGGATTTCACAGAACAAGAATGCAAAATCCTACACAATCTCTATAAATCCATCAGGCCAGAAAAGAAAACCTAGGTTTTTTGTGAGACATGTCACGCAGCTCTCAAATTTGCTTTCCAAAATTTTTAAGAATTACTTGTCAACAATCACACCATACAACTTGCTGAGTAGTGAGTTCAATTACACAGCAATATTGTAATGCTGCAAAAAACAATTGCACCAGCCCAACATGAATTGCACATTATTCAGTTTATAGACTCAATGTCACAGTTAAGAAACCTTTTAGAAAGTAGCTAAACCAATTATAATTCATTCTGTCTCTTTTCCCACATCACAAAAACAATTCCCACAGCTTTTGACTAAGTTTATACCGAATACAATCTAGCCTCTTGCTACCTTCAGAAATGCATTATGTTCCTACTTGACATTCTCAGAAACGACTGGTGATGGTGGTACTGGAGTGCACCCAAAATCTACAACTTGCCCAGAAAATGTGCAAATTCAGCCATTCTAATTTCCTTACCAATTTTTACAGATTTACATACCATTATAAACTTGAACAATAAGCAATTATTGTATGCCAGCCGTCAAATGGATCTTTCACAAAAAGGCAGCAAACACTACTATTTAAAACTTTGATTTTAACAGGTAGACAAGCAGAAAAGAGTTGTCAGAAGACATAAAAAGAGAAAGGTATACAGAAGAAAAATCACCAGGAAAAAATGCTGGAAACTAGTCAGGAATTCAGTAATTTATAACGCCAGACAAGGTTGATAGAAGAAAAGTAACATGTGTCTTCTTTGTAAGATAGATTGTCAGAAGAACACAGCCCCTAGTAATTCCTTTGGGAATTACTAGGCTAGAATCAAAACTTCTGGATTTTTACATACAGATAGTCATTAAATGGGCTCTCAAGACTTACGTGCTAGCCCAGTATCTCCAAATGTCTATTGTTCAAGAAGTATGGTTTTTCAAAAGCAGAGGCAAATGTATGAGAAGCTGCCTGAGTATTACATCTGCAGACACACACTTCCAGCACCAGTGGAAATCAATAGTCACAGTCAAAGTCATCAGAAAGAAGTTCCTGAAAACAAGATTTTGTTCTTGAAACTACATCCTGAGCACCGACACTCACAGCTTTCAAAAGTGAGCGACCTTTTCTAATCTGTACATGCAAAAAGTCCTACTGAAATAATGGCACATTATGGTTTTCTACTAGTATTCCCTTTAGCTGGCCTGGAGGAAATAATTTTTGAAAAACTGTCCAGCTAAATCCCATTTGTTCTGCCTCTCAAAGGAGGATGAAGTAAATCTGTTCTGTCTTTCATTTATCTAATAATACCCAATTGTTTTGGGACAATCTGTATTCATCCTAACTCATTCACCTGTAAATTATCCCAATTAGTTCCCCTTGTCTCAGGTAATTATTAAGGTTATAAATGCCTTCACAGTTTCGAACCCCTGCGAGGGGTATCTAGGCCAAGAAGGATCATGCAAAACCTCAGTAAGTCCATGACAATCAAAGCAGATAGAACTGGCAGTTTTACACACACAGTGTATAGAGCATACGTGTATACAGTAGAGAGCATATTCAATCGAGCGTGCGTCATGGGATATCAAAAATTTTTTTCATAATTTTGTAGGATATGAAGTGAGCATGTTGCCTAGGATAGTAGAGGATTGCAAAGAAGTCCCTCACTTTAAAAAGTTGTGGGTTATTGTTAGCAGTTTATTTCATTAACAGATTCTTAAACTACATTGCCATCACACTGACAGGTTTTTCTTCAGATACTAGTAACTAAATTGTGAGGATTTTTCTGTCCTTTTGTTTTTAACAAATAAAGCAGGGAATAACAATTTTAGATGCTGTAAAATCTAGGTGCACACACTAAGAAATAGCAGCCTTTCTAATAATTTCAGTAAAGTACTTTGGTTGCCAGAGTTCTCAAGAGCCCTGTTCCTCCCTCTCCTGAGAGTGGCAAATTTAAAGTAGTGATAGACACAGAAAGACAGAGTTTAAATCTCCTCATTTTCTCTTCACACTGAAGGCTTCCTTGGGTCCACTGCTGGAGGAAGGTACTTGCAGTAAGAATCAACAAAATTCTGTTAAGGATTCAGGTATCACTGCTGGTATGTTAAAAAATTCACTGCTTGGTGGTGCTTTTTTCATGCCTGAATTTTTGTCAAGATAAGGTGGCATCCACTTAAAAAGAACCAGTAGACAAAAAAAATCAAGGAAAATGTCAGACGAAGAAATGTGACACATGCAAAAATGAACTGAAATTATCTCTGAACAGAGAGATCTAGCTGGAGCTCAGGAAAGAAAGGAGAGTTTATCACCTTAACAAAAAGAGGCAGCCAGCTCAGGAGAACTACAAGGATGTTGTGAGGTTATGCAGGGAGAAAATCAGAAGGGCCAAAGCCCAGCTAAAATGTAATCTGTCTACTGCCATAAAAGACAATGAAAAATGTTTCTGTAAACATTCACACCAAAAGGAAAGCTAAAAAGAATCTCCATCCTTAACTGGATGCTGTGGGAAAACACAGTGACAAAGAATAAGGAGAAGGCTGAGGGACTTAACTGCTTTCTTTGCTTCCGTCCTTAATACCAGTTGTTCTGTGAGAACCAGTCCCTTGAGCTTGAAGACAGGGGTAGGGAGCAGAATGAAGCCCCAACAATCTAATAGGAAATGGTCAGCAACCTTCTACACCACTTAGACACACATAGATCTATGGGACTGGGTGGGATCTACCCAGGGGTACTGAGGGAGCTCGTGGAAGAGTTTGCTGAGCCATGTTGCATCATTTACCAGCAGTTCTGACTAACTTGGGAGGTCCCAGTTGAATGGAGGCTGACAAACGTCACACCCATCTTCAAGGTGGGTCAAAATGTGAACTCAGGGAACTACAGGCGTGTCCAATTGAGTGTCAGCAAAAGTGCCACTTTCCCTCAGTGCCAAGGAAAGGCATGGAGCAGATTATCCCAAGTGTCATCAAACAGCATGTGCAGTACAATGACACAATGAGGCCCAGCCAGCAGGGGTTTGTGAAAGGCAGGTGCTGCTAGAGCAACAGGATCTCCTTCTGTAAAAAGGTAACAGTAGACAAGGAAAAGGGTGTGTATGTTGTCTGCCTGGACTTTCATAAAGCCTTTAATGGTATTTTACACAACATTGCCCTGCAAAAACTGGGTTTCCATGGTTTGAACAGATACACTCTTCACTAGGTAAAAAACCTTCTGGAAGTCTGGGCTTAGAGTGGTAGTGGGTGTAATTACATCCAGCTGTGAGCTGGTGGTCAGTGGTGATCCCCAGGGTGCAGTACTGGGGCCAGTTCTGTTCAATAATTTCACTGATGACCTGGACAAATGAACAGTCAGTCATTCTACATGACTGCAAAATATCAAGCTGGGTGGGAGAGTTGATCTGTTGGAGGGAAGATTCTGTGATTCTGTAAGGCTCTGCAGAAGGATCTGGAATCTGGACAGGCTGGATTGATGGGCCAAGGCCAGTGGTGTGAGGTTCAATCACGGTAAGTGCTGGGTTCTGCCCTTGAGTCACAACAACCCCAGGCAGCATTCCACGTTTGTAGAAGGCCAATGTTATCTTGGCCTGTAGCAGCAATAGTGTGGCCAGCAGGAGCAGGGCAGGGATTGTCCCCCTGTACTCAGCACTGGTGAGGATTTGTCCTGTGTTCAGTTCTGGGCCCCTCACTCCAAGACAGACATTGAGGTGCTGGAGTGTGTCCAGAGAAGGGCAGTGGTGCTGGGGAAGGACCTGGAGTACAAGTCCTGTGAGGAACAGCTGAGGGAGCTGAGGGTGTTTAGCCTGGAGAAAAGGAGGCCCAGGGGTGACCATATTACTCTCTACAACTGCCTGAAAGGAGGCTGTAGGCCAGGTGCAAGTTGGCCTGTTGTCCCAGGAAACAAGTGCTGCCTTGTGAGATGTGATCTGAGATGTGAGAAAATGGCCTCAGGTTGCCCTAGTGAAGGTTTAGATTGGAAATGAGGAAAAATTTCATCAAAAGGGTTATCAAGCACTAGAAATGGCTGCCCAAGGAAGAGGTTGAGTCAACAGCCCTGGTTGCAGTCAAAAGACATGCAGCGATGGTGAATGCCTTAACCAGAACTAATACATATTTTTTAAAGAGGATGCTTTCTGGATTTTATCAGAACTTCAGAAAATTGCCAAATTGTGGTTCTGCAAAAAATCCTCATGAACTCCTGCATACAGGATCAATTGTTTTTCCAAACACATCTCACTTCATCAACATTTAAGATGCTCTTGCTTTTAAGGAATAATTACAGTAGCATTCCATAAGCTACCATGTTAAAATAATGTTATTTGATTTATAGATTTTAATAAGTAAATTCACTTTGGGTTGTGGACATGACTACCCACAGTGCAACTTCATCTTCTCAATGTATAATACCAATATTTATACACTTATAAGTAAACTAAAACAGTGTGGTTATGTCATGGTACCAATTACACTCATTTTTGTTCACCTAGTTTTCTTGATAACCACAAGGTGAATCCATGACACCAAAGAATTATCTGTAAACTCATCACTGAAGGACCAGGGCACTTAAGGGGGCAAGAGCCTGGAAGGATGTTTGCTGTTTCAGGAGATGTGTGCTCAGCTCTCCTGTAATCAGACCTCTCAATGGACTCAAGGCATGCTTCACTCTGCAATTATCTTTTTTGTTCCTTGCAATCAATATAATATGGTGGTATCTATCTCCTCCCAAACATGTATACTGCAAAGCCTCCCTGTTCTTCTGTGATTTTAATAAGGTTACATGGGAACAACTTCATACAAATCTTACCTTTGTATGTATATAAAGCATATTGGCAACCACAATATATACACTAACAAATCTTCTAGCTATATACCAAGAGTAATAACTTCTAGCAAAATGCTACGATATGCCAGTGCCATGGGTACCAAAACAAAACAAAACAAAAACTAAACCAAAACAAAACCACACAAAACCACAACAAAAAACAAACAAACAAAAAAAACCCCAAAACAAACAACAAAGGAATTGTGGGATACCCTCCCTAAATGATGAGACCAAAGAACTGAAAATCTTCCTGGTGCATAATCTGTGAACTGACATCTGGCCTACTGGTCAGAACAGGACTGTTCTTGGTGCTGTGCCAGGGGCTGTTTGACAAGTTACAGAGCATTAATACTTGAAGAAGTGACAAGTGGCACACATAAATGCTGTCTGCTGGTATTAGTTACTCAGGACTGCAGTACATGCACTCCCTAGTTGGGTGCATGCATCAAGAACTGCGAAAGTTGTCATCTCATGTCCTTTAAGATATCATGTACTGTCCCCCTTACTGAAGTCCTCCCATGAACTACAGGAGGAATTTGTCCTGCTGTTGCTTCCAGGAAGAGATTGTAGCCATATACTTTTTTACACCTCTTACACCTTCTGGGTTGAAGGAAAACGGGTTGGTTAGCATACTGGACAACTAACTCATAGGTTTACACCCTGTAATTGAGGAGTGATTAGTCTAAGAAATCATGTATAACACCCAAGAAACAAATAATGTTGAAATTTAAAAATCTAAATGTATGTCAATAGTTAAAACACTTAGTAACTCCTCACCTCTTATATTTAGTAAATGCTAACACAAACCAAGAGAAATACATACGAGAAGAGAACGATGTATACCCTGATTTGGTTGTTATTGAATGCAAACAGAGTTTCATGAAGCTTCAAAACTGAACTTTCCCTGCCCCCTATCTTCCTCCTTAAAAATAAATCACTGTGTCTGAGCATTGGAATTCTGGTTTATTGTGAGCTGAGCTGAAATTATGTAGTGGATTCAGCACATACTGGAAGAGCAAAAAGCTCCTGCTATCTTTGTGAGCTGGTTGAAAAGTGAAAACAGATTAGAAAAATAAGTTCTTCAACAGGCAGCAACATCGCCTTCACACCAGATTTGATGAACAAGTCCTCCCAGCGGCACTAACACCTGATACGAACATTCCATGGATTAGTAAGTTTTAGTCTGAGAAGAAGAGAAAAACCACTATTTTTTCAGTTCCAGTAACTGCTGCAGGTATATTATCTAAGGAAAACACAACAACATTTCTCTAAGGAATGTGAAATTCGTTTGGTGTTTCCATCAAACAATTATATGTTGTTCATCCACTATCTGAGAAGCACTGAGGCATATCCAGACCTGATTACATTTATTCTTAGCTCCAGATCAGACTCCCCCACTAGGACAACAAGCAGTTCCTCATCTTTGCCTTACCAGATCCTTGATGCAGCAGGCATTTACAAAAGGGGTTTCTAATAACAATACAGCCACATTTACTTAGTATCTTGATCATCCTAAATCAGAATGTCGTTGATCATTAATGGAGACTTTTGCAGTGTTTGGCATTAAAGGACAAATTTTCAAAGACGTGTAAGAGAGATTTGGTGACTGACTTCTATTCAGACCACTGGGAGGTAAACAGCTCAATTCCCAAACACTGATCTGAAATGCATCCTCCCAAATACCATATTTTAAAAAGATGCCAGGCTTTTCAGTAATTAAGAAGCTTCTAAGAACAACAGTATCATTTCCACTGATATATCTGTCAGTTAATTTTTCTTTCAGGAAAATATTAGGTCTACAGAAAGAAGAAGAGCTCAAAGACTTTCACAGGAGAAAAATGTGGAGCGCTCCTAGGAGTTGTATCCCTTGAGCTGGAAAGCCAGCATTCTCTGGCACTGCTGTGTAAGCCAGGCTCTTCCCCTCTACATACTGAACAGGACTACGTGAAAAGTGGTCTTGCAACAAACAGCACTTTTGCCTATCAGTGGTCCCTGGAGGCTTTAACTTCTGGAATTTAGTAGGAAGTACACCAAAAGTACTGGCCTAGCACATAAAAGACTCAAGAGGATCATGAAGGTAAATGAGGATTAGAGTCACATCATGAGGAAGATGTCAAAGGGCACTCGATGAACACCACAAAGCTTAACATCCAATGTATTCATTGCAAACATGGAGGGAAACAGAATCTTTCTCCAATTGCAAATTTTCCTCATATGTGCCAAGTCCACAAGGTGGTTTTTAACAGTTATGAGAGCCGTGGTAGTTTATGTAAGTGCATAAGGGAAATCAAAATCTCAGTTGCCTTTTGAAAATGTAATAAACTATACTACATATAGATAAACTACTATCTTTTCCCTAATGATTTTTATCATTACTAACGTAATCTCACAAACTAAATATCAGGAAGAGTAAATAAGTTGTTAGAACAGATTCTTGTGAGCTGTTCTTCATATTACAGCAGAAGTTTTCTATTCTGCAAGGAATTTTTACAAGTTATCTCTAAGTGACAGAGAAGGATATATGGAACTCCCTCTTTCACGTTCTTTATTAAATATGTATTTCTTACTTAATTAAAAGATTTTCTAAGATTACTCTTGATTCATTTGGTCAAATGGCAGAGAGTAATTAGAACAACCGAAGTTTGGAAGCCCATTAGAAAATAATCATTCTCAGCAGTTAAAGCAACAAACATGAACTAAATACTAAGATGTTACGTCCTCAAATTCATAAGAATTAGTTCAAGAGATTCCAACTCTCTAATTTAAAAAAGAAAACCAATCAAATGCCACAAAAACCCACCCCAAAACAAAAAATCAAGAAAACAAACCAGAATGAAAAGGAATCTGAGAAAGTACTTACTACAATGTCTTCAGGAAAAGTATCCAGACTGAAGGAGCCATCATCAAACATGACTTCATAGAAAAGCTGAGATGTCACTCCTATGACTCTGCAACTATAGTATCGTGTATTTCTGTGTTTCGTGATGACTGTCTGCCCAACTGTAATGGCTTTCCCACATACTTTAGATTTCTTGAAAAAAANATATTATGAGATTTTGAAGTACCGGTTTTCTGTATGATTCCATACAATAGAGTAAAATTTTGCCCAGTGAGATGCAATAACAAAACGCATATGCAGCTCTTGCCAGAGCTGTCTACAGCAGTGTATGTGAGGAACTTCTTAACCCACATTGTGCAGAGCTTTTGCTTTAAAGCTTCAAACAGCACTGACCACTCTTCATCAGT
>VXBC01004824.1:98365-111231 GCA_013399945.1 Ploceus nigricollis | reverse complement strand
GTGATGACTGTCTGCCCAACTGTAATGGCTTTCCCACATACTTTAGATTTCTTGAAAAAAAAAGAAGAATTTAAAAGAAAAAAATAAATTTAAAATAGCAACTTACTCATAAAAAATTTATTGGTGTAAAAACAGTGTTGAAAACAGCCGAGCACTCAAGATAAAAACTTCAAATTAAATTAATTTAATTCAATCATGTTAACATAATTTCTTTTACTTACAAAATTTCTCCACTTTGTAGGAAAACAAATGACATTTGAAGAATACTACATCAAAGCATTTTCTGCAACTGATGCCTTAAAACTATTCTGCATTGCATCAATTATTAGANCTGACCACTCTTCATCAGTTATTTGTATAGTATATCAGTAACAATATTTTTTTTTCACTTTTCACTTACAGTTCTCCAGTGCTAATTATATCAATCAGAAATAAAAGGGTTCTTAAACTATGCAAAAATTCTACATCAATAACTAATTGATGGATTCTATAAATATAAAAACAATGGAACCGTGTAGGAAGGCAATCACTAAGAAGCTCACACCATGCAGTCAACTGTTACAACTCAGCCCCCAACTACTGTTGAAATCTGTGAACCTTCCACTTTAATAGCAACCTTCTTCACCAGGAAGTATAAAATCAGTATCTTCTCATCCAAGTAACACAGAAGGCACTTCTTTCTTATCAGCTTAACTATTAAATATCTCACAAAGGTTTTTATGCAAAGGGGAGCTATTGTGAGTTTGGCTAGACCTGAAGAGTTGAACATTTCTAGTTATGTAAGATGCATGTGCACTGGAATACCTAAGGATGAAATATTTGTTATTAGAAATGTTTATATAAACTGTAGAAGAATACTTTTATACACAGTCCACACTAAAGTAATCATCAAATTTCCTAGCACTGCTTTTGAAACCTTCGAAGGCAGTAAATTCTTCAGTCAGTATAGTAGTCTTAAAACTATCTTACGAAAATCTGGAAAATCCTACAGCTGTAGGATTGTTATCAATAGAATTGAAGAGAATAAAGAACAGCATCAGTTCTTTTAGTTAGATTTCAAGTATTAACACTTAAGCGAATGCTTTGGTGTAAGAGGAAAAACCCACCCCAAACATGAAGACTTCTGTTTTTGTGCTGACTTCTTGTCACTATTGGGCTTCCTTCTTGGATCTATTTACAGGATTTATAATTTTTAAACCTCTCTGCTCCTGAAAACTAAGGACATACCAAGTACAAATATTCTGTGCCATTTTTATAGGCAGTACACTATACCTCTATGTGTCAGAGCTCTGCCTGTCACAGACATTTGTAGGATTTTGTTGAGGTCACCTCAGATAGTACAACTCAATGATGTTCCTAAAGCATTTCCAAGTGTATCTAGAAATAATGTTCTGAAAATACTCACAAATTATTTGACTATTACATGTATAATAAAATTATTTCTTCCTCAATTTAGCTGTCTGTAGATAGACTAAGTATAAAAATTAACTACATAAATAGCAATTGACTGATATTATCATAGGAGCAATAAAATGTCCATAAGCATGTTTTATCCAATCTTGAAACAAATGTAAATATACATGGTTATTTATCTTTCAATTTTTTATTTTATCCTATTCAGCTTTTGGTGGGGGCAGAGGTGGATCAGGTATAAACTAGAGACTATTAATTGACTTATTTCTATGAGATAATAGGAAAAGTATTATACTACAGAAACCCAAGGAGATATTGTTCTATTAAAAGGTTTAAACTTCTCTGAAAGAAGATGTAACTCTTAAGAGAAGATGGAGAGAAAATTACAGTATTTTAAGAGACAATGCAGATTCATTTAATGATAAAATTTTCAGAGAAGGAATGCCATTTCTCATTAGGAAAAGTACTAAAACCCAGAAATTCATTCTAGCTCAATGAGATTATTTTTTACTATGTTATTTTCATAGGATTCTTAATTTATTTCTCAGAAAAACATATTCACAAGTACAGTCTGTAATTGATTGCATGTCCCAGAAAACACTTCCTGACAGAAAATCTTAACAATTTATTGGCGTTAAGAATGTAATTTTTGATCAGAAAGGACAGCTGTTATGTAAGGGAGTCTATCAGATTAAAGAAACCGCTGTGGTAGTTATCAGATTATTGAGAAAGCTGTACTTGAAAGCATGATTTTCTTTAATGGTACCAAAGCCAAGAATGAACTGAGATAGTGGCAGAAATATAGAAAACAACCAGATATAAAGAAAGATAATCTCCCCTTCTGTGTGCAAACTTCAAAATATAAAAGGGAAAATTACTTTCTCCTCCATTTTCTATATGGCAGGAAACAAAAACCATAAATACATTAATTACATGAATATGAATTCATAATAACATCATGAAGTAGGTATCTGATGTATATCTAAATACCTAGAAACTTTCTCAGGCTACAGTTTTATTGAGGGATCCTAAAAGATCTGAGACTTATTCCATACTGGAACTTAAACCTCACGTTATTGTTTACTCCTTGGAATTCCAATTTCAGCGTAGAAATTATGCATGACATTTCAAAAATAATCCAGCTCACGATTTTTGAATAACATGTCCTTCTCAAGGCATGGCTTAGTCTTTCTGAGATGTTTGGGTGCTAGCAGTAGTTAGCAGACAGTGGCAAACAATGACACTCCATCATTAAGGTATTCAACAGAAAAAGGACCTACAGCTTCCATTGGACAGCATCCCTTCATTTCCTGTTTGCTACAGAGGTTAAGAACTGGCTGATAATAGGAGAAGGTAATTTTAAGTAGCTCCAAAAACAGCAACAGCAGATATTTGCATCTCCTGTCTTTGCCTCTTCTAAGGATCGTTATTCTTTCAAATGTTACTGGGGCTGTCTAGATAGCCCCTTTTGTTCAAAATTGCCAAAGGAAATAGCTGTGAGTATAGGTTTGTCTCCAGCTGACTTTCTCTGATCTGCAGGGCTTATATGGATCTTTTGCAGTTGCGTTGATTTTTTTTTCTGTTAGACCAGTTGCATACAACTCCTTTTTCTCATTTTCTTGTGTATGGATGAGCTCTTTTAATCAAAACACATCCATCTGCAGCACCTATTCTCTACTGTACTTCCACATGTTCTTGCCATTCTGATGACAAAAATGTGTGAGGGATGTTTCATGCTCAGAGACAAGCACAGTCAAGGAGAAAAAAAGAAAAAAAAATCCACACCACAACCTGTAAGTAGCAAATCACAGAGCCTTCCTTGCATATTGACAGTCCAATTTACATAAAAAATAACATAGCCAATGACAGCAATAACCCGAAACACTCCGTATAGAAAAATTGTTCTGCTAGCCATTTTTTGTGTTATTTCTAAAGCTATACCTTCAGCAAATATAAAAGGTAGGCTTAGTTTTGAGTCCATGAACATGGAAACATATTTTTGAAAAGTCATTTCAAATATCAACACTTAAAAACTCCAGTTCTTAGTATTTCTGTATTTACTTCATTTGGCAGCCAGATGAATTCAAGGATTATTGCTTTCCCTTTTGATTTTCTCTTTGATGATTTTTCTTCAGAAGACCCCACCAGTGTTTTCAGTGACAGACAACAAAAAGGCACTCTAAAATACTGAAGACAATATAGAACCTGATCCCCAGTGAAAAAGGCTTATGAATGTATGTTGAAAAATTTTGCTTGAGTTCTCAGGCATAAATAAGTTGGATGCATATTCTACTTCCTCACTACAATAAGCCCTTGCCTGGGGAGAAGAGATACGCTAATAATAGTAATAAGACTAATTTTTCTGTTTAGAGAGGCCTTTTTTGTTGAACATCCTCATTGATTTACTTATTAAAATACCACTATAGGTATATGTCACAATTTTTCCTAGTGCCCAGAAGTCATTCTTTGATTGTTGAGTTTTTGGGTTTTGACTTTTTTTTTAAACTTGAAGAAAGCAGCAAACACCGAGTCAGTACAAAGATAGTCACTAAGCATTTAGATACAATACTTGAAGTTTATATTAATTAAAAAGCAGAAATTTTTTTTCTTGAAATTAGGAGAAATAATAGTGTCCTTGCTTTATGAACAATGTTTTCTGCTAAATACCAGAATTTTTTTCATACAGACAAGATAATCTGACTCCTGTAAAAATTTGCTAAGTGAATATAATATATCAGTCTGCATGATTTCCTGTTCTGCTTCTAAGCAAGGAAACTGAAACAACAGGCAAAAAAGAAAAGTTGATTAGAAGTAGGATACATTGCTATGCCTAATGGTGAAGAGCACTGTTATTTCTGCATGAAGGAACAGCTAAAAGCTAAGAAAAGCATAACAAGAAAACCAATGGTGAGAAAACTTCCGAAGGCTTAAAGATGTGATTAGATTAATTATCCAAAAGACAGAGTATAAACCCAAGCATTTAAAAACATATGGCAATCTCCTTTGTCTCAGGAGCCAGCTAAGAATTTTACAGAAAAACATTCTTTAACAAAGTATCTGCTCTTTCCAAATTTTGACCCAATTAAAAACATAAAAGCATAACTTTAATTTCTTTTCTGCAAACCTGACTTTTAGCTGAGCCGGGGGGTGGAAAAAGGTAATAATAGTGAATCTTTTAAAAAAAGTGAGTGCTGAGTTTCAGGAAAGAATGTCATAGTCGCATTCCAAGACACCTTCTCTATGTCCTTCACACAACCTCTTAAACAACAGCCACATAAAATCCTGGGGTTTTCCACAGTTGATGGGGTTTCTTTTCTTCTACACTACCTAATATAGGTCAAGAAAATCACTAAGAAAGCACGGAATTTATGGGAGTGATGCAAATCCCACTACCTAGATTATAAAGACTTGTCTCAAAAAGATACTAGAAAACATTAGGGAAATGCTGGCCCTATTTTTACTGGCTATGAATTTAATCCACTCATTTTCAACCAATGATAATGTTTTCAAAAAACCCCAATCTTAAGTTGCCTGTACAGACAGAAGTTTAAGTTAGTTTGTTTTTCAAACCAAACTAATTTTCTTGGGAAATGTTTGCAAGAAATTAAAACCACATAAAGTGTGCTGGTTTAACGTGTTCATTCATTCTGGAAAACAAAAATATTATAAAAAATAACAATTCTATGGAAATTTTAAACAGGGATAAACAATGTGTCTCCCGTTTAAAAAATCACCTGCAGCTTGAACACTCAGGACTGATTATTCTAGTTGGGAGGCATTATAATTTAGTAGACTTAGAAGAAAATCCTACTCTTCAGTAGTCTTGTTAAGTATTGTCATTAAGACCAAGATTCCACTGACAAGCTCTTGAAAGATCAACTTCTATGATACTAACATTACCTGGGTTTACGTCTTTAATTTCTAATGCATAAAGGAGAAAAAAAAAATTGCAACTTGATTGACTTACCAAGCTCTTTCCTTAATAAGACTATGTAAAGTCCTTCTGGTTTTTAAGGAAGAAAAATACAGCTTTAAAAGCCCAAGATGAATAGCAAAAGTTCTCTCTTAGCTGAGATAGTAACCATTTATTCAAGTAAAAGACATTAAACTAATTCTTAATTGTGTCTCAGCTAAAATTAAAGGCTCTTCCTCAGCACAGAATAGAAATAAAAAGGCAGTCATAACATGAATTTTCATGGCATGCCAGTGTTACTTTGCCAGATGACAGAATAATTATAATTGAATATTTTCAAGAGACTCTTTGGCTGCAGAACAAAGAGTTTACATATACACCACATCCATTATATCACAGGATCTGTGAGTATTTGCAAGATATTGTGATCTGGGTATTTGTAATACACTTCAGGTTAACAAAACAGAGAACTCCGAGATTTGTTCTGGCTGTCAAAACAATATACTCAACAAGGACTTTAAATTAAAAAACGTGTTAAGCATATCAGGTATCACTTCTCCCAGGTAACAGCATAAGGAAAAACCTTCAAGCTGTAAAAGATTGGTATGTATAAAAATATCATCAACAGAATTATGAAAATATATAGTGTGGATCCTCTCCTCCACCTTCTCTGGAAACATACTTTAATTCTGCAATTCTATTTTTTAACAAATAAGAAAACATTCCTTACCACATTTTGGTTGATCTTGTGCCTGAAACATGTGATGTAGACAACATATGGCCAGTCATCAGGTTCCATCAGCACTCCTGCAGCATGGGCACAGGTAACATGGAAAGATGCTGGGCAGCGTCCATATGAACACTGAATGCAGGCACCAGAGATTTTCTTAACTCTCTGCCTGCAGAAGATACATTTCTGTAGGAGCAAAATAAACAGAATATCTTCTGTATTACTCCAACTTCAATGATTCCTGCAAGTAACTCAAAGACCAAAAAGTTATTTGTGATTCAATGACTACATTTTTTATCTTGCAATTACGCACAGTGAAAGGAACAGCAGTTATTAATTACAAGGCAACTTAGTCACATAATTAATACATAGCATTTTTGCCTTTTTATATAAATGTGTTCCAATGCTATAGCAAGCAAACAGAAAGATAGATAGATAGATAGATAGATAGATAGATAGATAGATAGATAGACAGACAGATATTTAAAAGTTTAATTTTAAATTCCATACTCAGAAAATTAATCTAGTCCTAAAATTGATAAATCAAAAACCGTCTACATGATTTGACCAAAAACAACAGCAAGACTCAAAAATAAAGAGAATAGGTCGGACTGAAATGTCGGGCTAAGCAGGACTTCCACATATCATTTGACTTAGCTCCCTACTATGAAGCTGGACTAAATATATATGTCTTTGTAAAATGGCTAATCTAACACATTCAGGAAACAGTTTCTACATCCTCAGATAGCCTGTTACGGTGGATAAATCTCCTCTAAGTTAGAGACATTTTGTTTATCTCAAGCCTTTGCATAATTCTACAGCTGAAGGCTGTTCCTAAGACCATTTTTATTTTTTAGCCTGGTTTTCATTGGTTGAGTATTTAATATACTGTCAATAGAGTAGACTGTATTTCCTCATGTCATATATTCAAATATCATGTCAACAGCCTTACTGGTATCAAGACACACTGTTTGTTTGGTTTTTTTTCCCTTTTACCAAAATGAAGACCACATCAAAATAATGTCACTATTTCCTAAGTGGCACAAGTAATGAGCCAATAGGAAAAGAAGACAAAGGGATATAGGCTACATCAACTAAGTCTGGGGAACAAGTTCTAATATACTAAAAGAGACAGTACAAGACGAACTGTACTTTGCCACCATAAGGCATTAACATGCACACTAGAGAGAATAATTACCTCAGTAACTTTTATGGACAACTGTTTTAAATCACATGAGAATTATCCTCTGATAGCTCTCACCATGGCTAACAAAAATACAAATGTTATTGATGATCATGGAATTATCTCAGCTATTATAAACAGATTTTATGCAATGACACAACGAATTCAATAAAACATACTCTTGGAATATTGCTTACTTCTATTTCTTCTAAATTTGCTGCCCACCAAATTGTTAAACACACTCATCTACCTATGTTGAGAACATAAGTAAAAATAATTTTGGTATGTTTTTGCTGCATGATTAATAATACAAAGTGTTTACTGTTAACTCACATCTAATTCTTATTCAGAGGTGACCAAAGAACTTTATTCTCCATTGTTTCTTGATTTTCATATTCTGCACAAAACCAGAAGAAATTTTATTGTATAATTCAGTACTTAAATAGTTTCAATGGCTTCTGGCAAGGAGTTTGTGACAGACATAATACTTTTGGTAAGGGCTAGCCCTGTCAAGTTCACTGGTCCTAGTTCCTGTAACACCCTGAATGTGAAATACTCTTCAAGTTCTGCCCTCATGTTCACCCTTTGAAAGCGAACTGACTGCATTGGCTTTGCACAAGCAGAAATGAAGAGTAATGCTTTTAGCATCTGGACTTAGGGGAAAATTTTAGCTATCATTCATTAAAAGGACCTGAATTCAGCTCTACTGTAGCACCATCAGGTTTAAAGAGGTAAAGACGATTTGCCTTTAAAAGAAATGTTTCAGAAACTTTGCTCATGGGTTGACATCTTGTTGCGTGTTTGTATTCATGTGCATGAGGTCATTTTCAGGTAAGTGGAGTAACTGTTTTCCAAGGGAACTTAGAGATTTCTTTTATATATACGTATTCAGAACCAACTAAGTGGAACTTCCAGATAGAAAATACAATTGAAATCTAGTAGGTGTAATATCTAGATATTGAGTTCACATAAATAACAGAGCTCCTCTTGAATGCTTTTTCATACAGATATACACAAAGTCAAGAAACAGATTAGTGGAAGAAGACCAAAGCACTTATAAGTATTAAAAAAAACCAAAACAAAGAAAAAACAACCAACCACAACCCCAAACAACCACACAACCAAACAAAAAACCCCAAAACCAAGACCACACACAAAAAAATTCCACGTGTTCTGAAATAAACACCCCGAAAATGCAGTTCAAACAAAATGTAAAGAATGAGAAAAAGGAATTAAGTAAAGTACAGCTCAACTGGCATTAACTGAAGAAATTGTAACATCACAGCAGGAAATGTTGGTCCCCCTTAAATTATTGGCTGCACATGCACAAGGGAGCAAACACGTAAATGTTATAATGTGGTTTCTCCTGTAACTTACTAAAGTATTATAAAACCTTGGGAGATGCAAAAATCTAAAACTGTACTACGTGAGTAAAGCTTCAGAAAAAAGATGAACTTACAACTCTACATACGTACAATTGCTCTTCTAAATTAATATTTNACAAGCTGTCCAATTACTATTGATTATATTCTTATTTCAGTCATGTTAGTGTAAAATTAGTGCAATTTTGATGAAGAGTAAAGTTGCTTTAAATTTACTTTTATATAAAAGGAATACTGCTTCGTCATTAGTATTTCTGTGAATGCAGACCTAAGTTTGCATGATGAAAGTGAAAAAAATTCCCATTTTAACCATGCAATAAATCTACCTCACTGGCAAATACAAGGAGGGTAATTGTTATATCAATTAACTCCAAACCCACATTAATCTTTTGTGCTACACTCATATACTCTTCAGGTATCAAAAGGATTAAATCATGGATATGGAACAGGTGGAAAAATGTTACTGTACATGCAGGAAAAGAAAAAAGACCTCCTATTTCTCTCTGTGCTTAAGGAATACCAGAAAAACTATGAAAACCATCTTCTTTCAAGAACGCAGGAAAATAATCAAGATTTGCAAATAAAGAAATATGTTTCTTATTTTATGTAAGATGCTGTGTCCTTTGTACAAGCATTAGACTGAGGATGATGCAGATGTATCCCAGCTTTACAATGACTCTCAAACTGAGGCATGAATTTTGAAAAGTACACATAAAAGTCCAGTGTTAAGCAAACTACAGCTTACATAACTGTATTAAGGCAACATGGTCCCCCATTCAGATGTAAGAGAAAAAGCCCCTTTATATTTGAAACTATACATCGAATACTCAATCCATTTTAATTGATGAATAAAATTAGAACACATAAACCAAAAGCAGAGCAAGCTATAAAAGATCTGTTTTGCACTTTTGGAACATTAGCTGAACTACCTACTAAACTGTGTATTAGCTGTAAGTAGTAAACTGAACTGCACTATGTCTGTCCTATACCAGCAATTCTTTCCCTCCCTGGCTTGTGAAAAAGAATGTATTTCTCACACTCTCACTTGGGGTTTTACAACATATGAATTTAAATATTTTTAAAACTTTTTTCATATATTAATATTATTTATTATAGTGTGGCAATACATGGAAAAAAATACATGAAAAAAAAACAGAGAGTATTATGTAAATGTACAAAAAATAAAGAACTAAAACAATCCCACTGGACCAAAGGAAAAAAGGCATCAGAATCTCAAGAGAAGAAAGGGAACTACTGACTGTGAAGACTGAGGTTTCATCCTCCCCCCACCTCTTCCCTGAATTCTGACTTTCCTAAGTTTGTAAAATGAAGGAATCATATAGAATGGAACCAATCCCAAACCATTCCTGCAAAACAAAAGATCTGAACACTTCTCTGTCAGAGCTAACCTTGTATTTAGGTATGTAAGTTTGCTACTTGTGAAACCAACAAACTTGACATACCATGAACACATTTTCTAAAATACAATAATGATAATTCAATGCACAAATGACAGTTTTTCAGTAGCTTGAAACTACAGCCGTTCCTACCAGCTAAAGCAATTCTAGACAGCTAGGAAGGATGTAATTTTGATTTAATGATTGCTAGATATTAGTGCAAAGCAGAGACTGAGGGGAAAGTAGCTGAGGATCAATCTTAATCAGAGATCCAGATGTAAAATGAATTGGAGAATAAATAAAATTGTTTATATAACTGGAGATTTAAGAATATAGGACAGAAAAATGTACTGCAATCTTCTAGATTGTGAAATGACCTCTTTTTGCCCCCCAAAAGAAAAATATTCTGCTGCAAATGAATTTCATCATCACAGAATAGCTCTTTAATGTTAATAGTCTGCAAATCTATAAACAGAATGGATTTTAAAGAACGAGTTTGAGGAAACTGGATGTCAGCATTTTGCAAAAGACAGCCCACTGGTAACTTTTATAATAATTTTAATGCATCCTTATTCAAAGATTTAGAAATTGCTTCCCTCAGAAGGAGTGGTATTTGCAAATAAATTTCCAGTCCCTAAAAGGATCACGAATTAATCACAGTAGCAGTGTTTTCTGATGGATTTATGAAAATAAGCACAAGCTGAGGTCGCAGCAAAAAGCCAGGGATGGATTTTAGAAAACAATTTTGAGTATTAATTTCTCCCCAAAATTATCTCTACGTCTTGGCAATCAAAATTACTTAAGTGAAGGAGTTCACTGTAGTAAAACATTGAATGCTACAAAAAGACGCTATTTCAAGAGATCCTCAAAAAATTAATAGATTTTCAAATATTGCTAAAAATCATTCCATAAGAGATCTGCTGCTGTTGCTGCTGCTGCAGATGGTTAGTAACTACTAGTCAGTAACTGATTTGTATATTCTCACCCTCTTTTATATACTTGATGTTTTTTTGCCTTCTATGTATCATTTGAAATACTAAGACAGAGACATCACTGTAAAATAAAGAAAATTAATGACAAATCACCTTTGTTTTTTTTCTATAACGTCTGCTTTCTCATATCTTCATTTTGTGAACCTACTTTGCTTCAGAATTTACATTACCAGACAGGCAAAATTGTTATTATGTATAACTATGCCCTAGACATGAAAAGTCAGCCCTACTGTAAGCAGTAGTACCCACAGATACATGTAGATTTTTAACACAGCAAAGATTTTACAGAAAATATTGGCAGAAGGAGGTTCACAAGCTCATCAGCTGTTATAACCTGAGACTTACAATATAAAATACACAGTGAAACTAATCTTTTCCTTCTCTATTCCAAAGGCAGAACATGGAACAAAAGTGACAAAGATTACAGCAAGGGTTGGCAGCAAGGTACTGGCACAAAGATTTGTTAACGATGAATAACGTTGCACAGTCAGAAGATGAATACGATGAAGACATTTGACACATTATCTGCAGATCAGTGAGCACATGTCTGCACAACTATCTTTTAGAATACAAAGTCAGCACTTAATTTTGGCAGAGAGCATGGTATGTTTCTATGGTAACAAACTCATTACTGCTTTTACATTTTATGTTTCCCTTCATTCCTGATTAATTTAAACCAAGATGAGTATTTGAGCTATGAAACTGACAGCATCAGAACATGTGAAGAAAGAGTTTGTTAGATGATATATTCTACTTCATTGTTCAGCATGTTCAGGCAATTATATAAAATTAACTAGGAATGCTGTTAGAAAAAGTACCAAGATACCATTTTGCATCCCTCTGGTATTTCAAACATAGCAACCAGTACCTCAGGGGGAAAAGCCCTAGAGCTTGTAGAAAACGATTTGTGATTTCTTACTATTCAGTAAGTCTGCCTACAGTATGGGGCTATGGCAAAATAAAGATGGCAGACATTATCTAGATGTAGGCAAAATTCTTTTAGTTGTAAACTTCAGTAGAGAAGTAAACATAACACTTATGCATCAGCAGCAATTAGAGACAGTAATCCTATTCTCTAATAACTCTGTGATAATGTAGTTTTGGGTCTACTCTCAATGAATGAACTTAAAAGCTGTTTAATTTTGAATCAAACATGAAAAGATACTGAAATCATGCCAGATATACATGTTGATTTAAAATACAATTTTAACAGCTGATAAAAAACTACCAGGACTTGCCAAAATCATATATAAATACCATATCCATCAATTACTTCAACCAAACTGTTAAGGTGATAATAGCTTTTAATTAATAGGAAAGGGAAGACAAAAATACAGTGCAAAGGTAAGAAAAATCTGATTTCTCCTGAAGCATGGATTGTGTGATTGAAAGTCATTAAATGGTAGGTTAAAAGAGATAGAAAAAGGATCAAAGAAAACAAAACACTTGGTGAAGAAGTACTTATTTTGAAAGTATATGAAAGGGTTTGTGCTTCTGTGATACACTAAGCAGTCTCAGCAGCTGGTAAAACAAGTGTTGTGAGGCAAAAGGTAAGAAATAAAAGGCCCTGTTAGAACTTCAGCTGTGGTCTCACAATCACCATGTCTATGACTATGCCATATCTTGAGAAATAAACTGCTGTATATTTATTTTCAGTATTCTTGAAGTTCTCAAATTCATAATCACATTCCAACACCAAGCACTGCCATTAAGTCCCTACTTTTTTTCAGGCTAGAGCAGTACCATTAGCACTCTACACTGTCAGAGATACTCTGAAAGTACCTGAGATGTCTCTAATCCTACCATAGAGATCTATTGATGAAAATACCATATAAACATATCTCTACTATCTCCTC
>VXBC01004824.1:62870-74114 GCA_013399945.1 Ploceus nigricollis | reverse complement strand
GAATAGAAATTGTTTTCTTTTCCTTCCTCTCTCTGCTCCTCTATGAAACTTTCCTCAGGGAGCAGAGATGTGGGCACTACACCATTGTACGTGTAGTGTAAGTGGAGATGGATGACAGGAGATTCCACCTTTGTATTCTGGGATGATCAACAGGCTATACCTATCTCCTCCCACATAGGGATGCCTATTGGGTAAGACTTGAACCATCAGCTCTACCAAGTGCTTCTTCAGGAAATTCAGAAAGCAAGCCTGTGTTTGTCATCATACTTTTAGCAATATATATTAATCTCAAAATGTACTGTATTTGTTGTTGGCTCTATTATTCATATTCTAGGTTTTCACGTGTCCTTCTATAGACAGTGTATATACCACCATCAAACCAGTAAGAACCTGCATTTCTGCTGCTCAGTAAACAACACTATTTTGCACCTGGCCATGTGAGTCTCTGAACCTGACCACACTTCTAAGTCATGACATGAGAGTCCATTGGTCACAACCAGGTGTACAGTGTATCACTGTTTGTAAATCCATAACCATGGTAGTTCTCATTGAACCCAACCAGATTTACAGTGTCACTTGGCTCTCCATTTCTGTTACTTAGTGTTTAATTGGCCATCACAGTATCTAAGCATAGCAGCTCCCAACCCCTCTGACATCAGAGAACAGCTATAATGCAAGGGAGTTTATTTTCTGCCAAATTTAACACAACGGAAGAATTTGCATTACTCTTAATGCAACACATGTTCTGTACCCTGAGATCCGAACAGCTGCATGTTTCCTTGGGAACTTACCCTGGGTAGTCACATCAGTTCTGGTTAGTGCAGAAGACAGAGCTTCTGCCAGGAGCTAGGAGGATGATGATCACCTCCTAGGAGGATGATGATCACCAACTCACTGTTTGAACTGATAAGGTATCAACACCATTACTGTGCATCCCTCTGCAGTAACTGCTGCACCATTCCCTGGTAACTCACACTCTGCAGGCTGTTTTGTAGATGTATGGAGGTTGCCACAATTCCTCTGGCAATGCCCAGATCTTGTAAGCATCTCTCCTGAGAGCCACCAGATCTGCGTGCGTCTCTCTGTACTCTGGTACTCCCCTGCCTCAGAAAACCCTGATGTGTACCACAATCTGTTGCTCCACTGAGGACCTGGTCAGCTCTGGAGAAGCTTGCCTTAGCAATAGGTTTATCTAACCCTGTACTACGACTTTTTAACAAAACCCACAAACTATCACTTTGGTTATCTAGAGTCTTTCCCTTTCAAGTTTACTGCTTAAGATTTGCCATTTAGCAGATATTTGAAAAGTTTGAAGCTTTCTGTTTAGATAAGAAGCAATTTCATTACAAATTAAGTTCAGAAGTCAGATAATTCACCAAAAGCTCTAAGTGGTGCATTCCCAACCTTCCCTAAGTTACAAGCTGTAGCCTATTGTGGAGAATTATATATTCACCTTCCTAATTATTTTAGAATAAAGATCTACTAAGGAATTGCAGTATAGAAAATTCAGTGATTTATAACCTTGCCACAAAATAAATAAATCCTCCTGTTTACACCTATAATACAGCACCAGCACCTGTAATAAAAGCAGAAAAGACTGTATACTGCTACTCTGATTTTAAAAATATTAACTTACTTTAATGTTCACACTGGTAGTTAATCTAGAAAAGACTTTGATTAACATAGTTTATTCTTCAAACCCTCATTCTTAAAATTTCACTGTATTAACTGTTCTGATCACCATTGTGAATTTCTTCTTTATAGTTAAGTATGTAGATGTGGCAGCAGCTCTCTGGCCACAGACTTTCCCAGGCATTTTCCTGGGGAAGGCTGTGAGAAGATCAGAGAAAAGAATGAGAAACAATTCTTATCTCCTCTTGTTGCACCTGCTGTTGTGCCCATGCGGAATGTGTCATGGAGATTTGTTTACCAAACGGGGATTTTTTACCAAAGGTAAAAAAGGGAGATTTGTTTACCAAAGGTCAAAGCTTTGGACTGGCTGGAAGGGTTACTGAGTTTCTCAATAAGGATAGTATAATATAGTATAAGATGATATAATAAAGCAATTGATCAGCCTTCTGCAATCGTGAAGTCAATGCTAATTATTCCCTCCCTGGCTGGGGGCCTGCGGCAACGTGTAGATTCATAAAATTTTTGCTCTATTTAGCAACATCACTTCTTTTTTCTTTTGAAGGATCTCAGGATTATACAGTGAAGTAATCTGACCTTCCAATCAAATCCTAAGAAAAGCAAGAAAATTTTAGATCTGTAAGAGAAGCTATAACTAAGAAATCTAAATAATATCAAGAAGTTCCTATGAAACAGAAATCAGTGACATAGAAACTCAAGAAAAAATAAATTGTCAGATGTGACACTTACTGACAACTGTAATTTTGATAATTTCTAAATGAAAGACATGACCTTCTAATCACAAAAAATAAAAGAAACCAAAATTAAGCTAAATGTTTCAATCTTTTTAAAAGCCTGAAAAATAAGTGAAGTCAAGTTTTAATTTAAACTAAATATTTCCCTTTCCTTTAAAAATAATCCTATATTTCCATTAAGCGCTTTTCTTATGCTTTTTCATAAAGCACACCTTATGCTTTTTCATAAAATAAAACCCTCTATAGAGCTCTAAAGACAATCCCAGGCTCTTAAGAAATGTTTCCATTTTCAGTAAAAACATTCATCAAAAAAACATCAGGTGAGATGTTGGTAAGCTCTCAAACATGTCTAACAGTACATTATGGTCATTCCTTACGCCTTAAACACATTCCTAAAGAATAACTGCACAAGTTTAAGCTTTTTCAACCTCAAATACTTCCTTGACCAAGGGTCAGCACTGTCAGCTAAGGCTCAGATCCATAAGCCTGTGCAGAGTGAAAATTTTCAAAATAAACCTGTTAGCACAGAAGACAGTTTTTTGTAGGACTAGCTTAATCACTCAAGAGTTTGAGTCACCTACTATCTTAACCACTTTCCACTCTCAAGGAACAACAGGTACTATCAAAACTTGTTGCCAAGATTGAGTTGATAAAAACAAGGCAGGAAGGGGAAGGGAAAGGATTACTACAACAACATACTCAGAATTTTCACCCCTCAGAGGAAAGATAAAGTAGTATGTGGGCATCCTTTACATAATTTCAGAACTATTTGAGAGGCTCTGTGATTGACGGAGATCTACATCAAAGATCTACATGCAAACAAAAGGCAATACAAAAACTTAGCCAAGTATTAATATAAAATCATTTTGCTGATATGAAGGGAAAGGGTCTTTGCAATACCTTTGAGTCACCTGGAATGTAATGGTTACCATAATTACACAAATGTTTACCAGTCTATGAAACCTTCAAAGCAATGGGTATCTAATACACCATAGAGGGTTACCATTGTGCAATAGCACAGTGACAAAATGCAGAGCAAAAGTAGTGGGTGGTTTCTTTAATGTTTTTTCAGTTGACAGTCATCGACATATAGGGATCCATATGATGCATAATAAAATCTTTAGCATCCAAAAACCATGTTTTCTATACCTAGATTAAGTTAAATGGGTAATCACATGCATTAAATAAAGAAAAGTGTTATTGAGAGATAAAAAACAAATAAGATTTTATGGTGTGATCAGTACACAGTGCTCTGTAAGTCTTAATTTTGAACAGCTAGACAAATAATCAAGCCAAGAAGATCACCTATGAGATCCCCATTTTACCAATTCTACTACTATTCTCATAGTGACAGTGGAAAATCCAATTTACTGCACATACAAAGATGATATTCATTAACACATATTTAGTTCTATTAACAAAACTAAGTAATACTTGAAAACGTTATGATGATAATTTAAGAACAAAAACATTTCTAGTACAGCTATTTTATGCTCAGATTTTGCTGCATCGAAGAAAACAAAGATTTAGAAACAAAACCATTAAAAAATTATGGATCTGGCCACCCCAAATGAACTATAGGGACTCTACTCATTCCTCTCAATATATTTATGTTAGGCATCTTCTTCCTTTACCTTAGATGCAATGTTCATTTGCACATTGAAGTTTTCTCTTTTCCTTAAACAATAATCACTAAAGTCAAAAATATTTAGCCATTGGCTGCTTTCCTTACAAAGCGCTCTACAGTTCAAGGTTCTATATTCAGTGATAGGTCAACCCCTGCCTTCTAATCTAAAACAAGAAGAAAATCAGCTTGCAACATCAACTCTCCTTTCATAAAGATCAGATATACTTTCAGCCTACCAAGTCTCATCCATAATCCCATCCCACTGACTGCTCACTAAGCATTTCATCATGCTCAGGTTGACAAGGATTTTGATCTTAATTTTCCTCTTTTTAAGTAATCTGATAGCAAGGGATAAAAATCTGGTATATCTCCATTATGTCTATGTTGCTTACCTGCTCTTGTAATCTTTATGCTGTCATTTTGTTCCACTTATTTTGAAAATCATGATAAAAAAGGGCTGAGTCATATATATCTCGAAATACTGGAACAAATGTTTGTAATTTACAAAAAGCTCTCTAGGACAACGCAAAGTTCTGATTTATACAAATATTTGGTCAGCAAGTACTCCTCTGACACCTGCTTGTATGCTAGTCACAATTACTCAGCTGTATAAACAAGGAAATCGCTCAAACAGACTGAAAGACAGCACCCAAAAAACTAAACTGTAGTTTCCTGTATTAAGAAAGATATCACTTTATTAAAGACATTGAGAAGCTAGAGCAAGTCCAGAATAAAGCTGGTGAAGTATCTGAAGAGTAAGTCCTATGAAGAGTGGCTGAGAGAGCTGAGATTGGAGAAAAGGAGGCTCAGGGGAGATCTTATCACGCTCTACAACTCCCTGAAAGATCACAGTCAAGCGAGGGTCAGCCTTTTCTCCCATATAATTAGCAACAGCACAAGAATACACAGCCTCAAGCTGCTCCAGGGGAAGTTCAGGTTGAACAAGATAAATTCTTTCACGGTAATGGTTGAATGGTTGTTAAACATTGGAATGTACAACCCAGGGAAGTGGTGGAGTTATAATCCCCGGAGTGTTTAAGGAAAGACTGGATGTGGCACTCAGTGCCATGGTTTGGTTGTCTGGTCAAGGGTTGGACTCAAATATCTCAGAGGTCTTTTTTAACCTAAATTATTCTGTGATTCTGGAAGGAATGGCAGACACATTCAGCAAACCTTCACATCCTACATTTTCCACTTACCTAACAAATCACATCCAGGAGAGAGCTGCAAATTCTCCATTTCTATTTAAAAGCTATCCGATTTCTACTTGCTATAATGAGATAATTTTTAGCATGACTAGTTAAAGAACTAGATGGGATTACTGCAAACAGAAAACTCCTAAGGGAAAAAAGAGACATGACAGCTTTGACAAAGGCAAACTTTCACAGTGACCACAGTATTTTTCAGATAGATGGGGTATCTTGAAACTATGATGAACTGGAAAGTGCCCAGGCATTATAAGCAGTTCTGAATATGCTGAGTCTGCACTGTAAACTGTGTTACAGCAGCAAAATTACCCAGGCAGCAGGTATCAGTTATAAAAGGCAAACACCTCTCACAAGGACAGAAATAGTCTTCCATGATGGCCAAAAAGCAAAAGGCTCACAACCAAAAGGACATCTGTGATATAAGTCAAGCCTTCTTAGTCAGTGATCTGGAATTTCTCCAAAATCATGTAAGTGCTGCCCTACTGCAAGACTGCAATTCCTCTATCATCAAGGAATTTATTTTTAATACTGTAGAAGAAAACCAGAAAGCTATAGACCAGATGGCTAGCTGAATATCATACAGTATCAGGTAACATGAATTTTTCTGCTGCATGTTCCACTCTCTTTCTCCAGCCATCACTTCTATGGAGAATATGTTGCCTTAACATCAAAAGATAACATAGATGGCTACCTTCCTGTTAAGGGGATGACAAACACGAGACACCAGGCTAAAGACTAAGGTTCCTATATATTATCTCATCCTCAAGATAAGAAGGTCTTTAAAAAAAAAGTTTGTATTTGCAATGGCTTCTTTATTTACAGTCAAGCTGATGTAAACTTGCTCAAGAACATGTCTCCTACTATTGCTCTGATGTGAAAAAAGCAGAGAAATATATAATTTTTCAAATACAGGATTTTTTTTTGCAGCCTCTACTTGTGTTCATATGCCCTTGTATCTGCCCAGTTTCATAAAATTAAATTTTCTGAACTATGAAGTTAACATATTCATTACTCATTTTATGAACTCCATGACAATCTATGTATGATTTTGTTATTAAACCTTCTGACACAGTCCCTTCCTTCTCTGCTGAAATAGCAGTCAGTAACATTGACTCTCCACCAAGAGAATTTTCTGTCATAGTGTCACTCTGTAAAATATAGGCTACTGGACAAATTGGAAGATGATGTAGGCTGCAGTGCCATCCTTATACTGTTGACATTGCTTTAAGATTTATATTTGTCAGACTTGGACAGTGTAGTCTCTCAGCTTGCCAAGTGCCCTGCTGTGATAAGGTGCAAGGAATAAGTAAGCTGCTTAAGTTCAGAGCTGACAAGACAGATGTAATGCTTGCTGGTAATGAAAACAACACACAGCCATTCCTGAAGACCACACAGTTAAACATATTGGATGTGCCTAGCAAATGATCTCACATCACTACGTGTACAGGGAAAATAAGCCTTCCCTAGAAACAAAATGGTGTTGTCTGTCATTTGGGGCATTTAAGAGACTCAACTCCAGTGCAAGCTGTGGCAGCTAAGAGATCATACCTTCTCCTGGTAACAGAGGATTCCCAAACAAAACAGTAGGATAAAATAAATTAAATGTTTAAAAAGCTGCACAGTAAAAAAAGGCAGGACAAATCACTAGTCTCTAAAAGACTGTGCCATTTTTCCACCAATAAAACTTTATCTAAAACTGATACCTTATCCTTTTTCTTGGAAATTGCATATATAGAAAGCTCACAGAGAGCTACTTCAGCTAATGGAAAAAAAAGTAACCCCAGGCAGCAGCTCACCTATCGTTTTTTTCTCTTTAAAACGAACATTAACTTGAGTTACTTTAAATCCCCAGAATTTGCTGTGCAAATCAACTTACTACTTTCTTCAGCAGCTCCTCACAAATATTACTTCAAATAGCAATCAGCTTCCTAAAGGAAAACCAGTATCTATTCATGAAGACAAGTTCTCAAGCTCATATACTGGACCTTTTTCCCTTCAGGGAATAGGTCTCACAGTAATGTTCCAAGGATCACCACACAAATACCTTGAGGCAGAGAACTTTAAGTGAGGGAAACAACAGGAAAAATTAGTTTAAAGTACTAAGAAATCCAAACTTAACTGCTGAAAGCTAAAAATTCTCACTGAACTGAGTTTTGAACTATTTCCAATTGTCTAAGTAATTAATTTATCAATTACTCATCATTCTATCCTTAAAATACATCAAATCTATGAAGTGGCATGCAGCATAAGTAACAAGCAGAAGGAGCTAGAAGTGACTGTGGAAATGGAAAGCTATGATCTAACCACAAGCGCTGAAACTTGGTGGGACAAATCACATGACTGGAGCATTCCAATTGACAGCTACAAACTGTTCAGAAGGGACAGGCAAGGAAAGGGGGGACAGGCAATTTGCCCTCCCCATGGATTTGATTGCACAAACCCATCTTTGAGAAACAGCAATGAACAGGTCAAGAGCTTGTGGTTAAAAATCAGAAGCCAAGTCAATAAATAAAATCTCATGGTTTGTGTTTATTACCCACCACCCACAGAGGGGACCCTGCTGACAAAACCTTCTTCCTTCACCTGCAGGAAGCATCACTCTGGCAGGTTCTGATCCAGCTGCAAGGACTTGTCAGGACAGTCCCTGACATCTGCTGGAAAAGCAACTTGGCAAGATGTAAGAAGTCCAGGAGACTCCTGGACAGCATCAAGGATAATTTCCTACCCCAGATGACAGAGAAGTGCTACTGCATCTGTTGCTTACCAACACAGATTAACTAACGGGAGAGGTCAGGATCAGTGGCAGCCTGGGCTGAAGTGGCCATGCCCTGGTGGAATTCATGATCTCAGGCATTATGGGCCAAAGAAAGGTTAAGTCACTACTCTGAATTTTAGAAGCCTGAACTTTTAGTTATTTTAGGAATTAGTGGATGGGACCCTCTGGAAAACTGCACTCGGGGAAAAAGGAGCAGAACAGAACTGTCAGATCTTTAAGGACATCTTTCTTAGAGCCCAAGATCTCCCAGTTTCGACCAGTGAGCATTCAGGCAGGGAAGGCAGGAGACCAGCGTGGCTCAGTAAAGACCTCCTGGACAAAGTGAAATACAAGAAGGAAAAGCATTGGACATGGAATTAGGGACAGGTATCCTGGGAAGAAAAGAGAAGTCTTGTCTAGTTGTGGAGGGACAGGATTTGGAAAGCCAAGGTATAGCTGGAGCTGAATTTGGCAAGAGATACAAAGAATAATAAAAATGGCTTCTATAGGCACGTTGGTCAGAAAAGGAAGATTAAAGAAAATGTGAGGTACTCGATAATTTTGTTTGCCTCAGTGTTCATTAGTAATCACTCTTCCCACATCTCTGAAATCCCTGAAACTCAAGACAGGAACTAGGAAATTGAAGTCATTCCCAGTGAACCAGCAAATCAGGTTCAAGACCACCAGGGAGACCTGAACAAATCCATAGGAGCCAGTGAGATGCATCCCAGTGTCCTAATGAAACTGGATGATGTAGTTGCCAAGCCACTCTCCATCATATCTGAAAAGTTATGGCAATCAGGGAAAGTGTCCATTGACTGGAGGAAAGGGAATATTACACCCTTTTTTAAATGTATAACAGAAAATATTTTTCCATAATCTTGCATCACCTTTGTATCTGGGGTAAGGTGATTTTAACTGGAGCATCACTGTGATTATTGCCAGTTGGGTTTATGACACCACAAAGTTGTATTATTCAATCTTTTAGAAATTTACTTTTTATTTATGTAAGTCTAAAGTAGTTTTGAATAAGTTTTGCTGTGCTACTGACCATATACAATTTTTAAAAACCCAACAGTTCCTCACATATCAGTGGGTGATCACCTCATTACTGTTTTATTCCTTGAAAGTCCCCACTGTTTCATGTCCTCCAGAATGTTTAAACAGTTTGGGTTGGAGGGAATCTTTAAAGATCATCTAGTTGGAGCTCCATTGCTACTCGACCAGGTTGCTCAAAGCCCCATACAACCTGATCTTGAACACTTCCAGTGATGAGGCATCCACAAGTTCTGTGGGCAGCCTGCTCCAGCATTACACCATTATATAAAGTGGTATAACTTTTAGTCTAAGAAAAAAGGTCTTCCTTGTATCCCATCTACACCTATCTTCTTTCAGTACAAAACACTTGCTGGTAGTCCTGTCACTGCAGGTCCTGGCAAAAAAATCTTTCCCTGTCTTTCTTAGAAGTTCCTTATAAGTATTAAAAGGCCTCAGTAAGTTTTCACCAGAGCTTTCTCTTCTCCAGGCTGAAAAGCTTCAGCCGTCTCAACCTGTCTTCATAGCAGACATGCTCCAAGCCCTTTGATCATTTTTGTCTTGGACTCATTTTAAAAGGTCCATTATTTTTTCTTGTGCTGGGAAACCCTAGAACTGGATGAACTATTCCAGCTGGGAGTACTCTCACAAAAGCGGAGTAGAGGGACAGAGGCCCCTCTCTTGACCTGCTGGCCATGCTGTGTTTCATTCAGCCTAGGATGCACTTGGCTTGTTGGCTTTTTGGGTTATAAGAGCACACTGACAGCTTGTGTCCAGCTTTATCCCCTGTACTCCCAAGTCATTCTCTGTAGGGCTGCTGTCAAACTATTCATCCATCAGCCTGTATTGATATTTGGGATTGTCCCTAGCCTGAACAGAGACGTGATACAAAATTATGAAGAATTTTTCAGTTTTAATTTAAACTATATGTATTCAATCATTATACAAACAAAAAACATGCACATAACTTGTGCCTGTAATAATCAGAGATAAATTTTCCTGATTCTGGTGTCTGTAAATTCTTTTCTTACAGATACAAACCTGGTGCCAGTTTTCTTTCTCCAGATTTCTAATTTCTGCATCCACTGGACACATTTAATCCTTGACAGTCACTACACTTATAACAGCAGACATGTTTATGTCTCTTTCTGTTCATGTCTTCAGACATTATTTATGGTAATGCATTTCTAACATNTTGGAAATATCTTAAAATCTGGCTCAAGATTTCTGTCTGTTTTGGTCCCATTGCCTGTGAATGTGTGCAATGATCTAGTTAATAAGTGATTGCATCTATGGCATAACGATTCTACTCAATGGTCCTTCCAGCAATATTTTTGGAAACACTGAGAAGTAATCAATACTTCTTTATATTACCAGAAATGCAGAGCAACACTGGTATACATCATTGCAAGTGCTTCTCTACTTTTCCACAAACACAGCTGCAATAGCTCTACTAGCTCACTGTAGTTTAACAAATGAATTTCAGTACGAATTAGAACAGATTGGATGAGCACTGTCCTCAAATGTCTTTAATCCTTTTTAACCATTAAAAGAGAATGACACGCAGGAGAATATGTGCCTATTCTTTTAAAAGCTCATACAAATTTTTGCTTTGAATCCATTCTTCAGTGCCATACCACTGAGAAACCTCTATATTTTTAGAATTGATGTACCTTTCAATACTATAATCTTCAGCTTTCAAGCTTACTATTATTTGCCTTCAGGTGCAAATTTTAAAGAGTACAGCCTTCTAAAAAACCTTTATGGCTTCAGCCAGATTCTGAAATGCTTGTAGATCAGTCATCACACTAGATTTCTTTTCAAAATAATGTTCTTCAGTCAGAGTACACTTGTGGTTATACTCGGTTCACTTGTCAAATACAAATCTGAGGTCATCAAAAGCTTCAGGGCAACTTCAGCTATTCCAAAACTCATTTTCTACCTCTATTTTGTTGGAGAAATAGTATTTCAAATATAAAAATAATAGAAAACTTTAAAGATAGAGAAACAAAGGCATTGCATGTGCATGTTTCAGTACAGCATTGCAGCAACTGCCTATAAAGACAAAGTCAATCCACTACCCAAGCATCTTAGAACATAAAAAATACCAAAAGGAGATAAGGTATTTCACTATGAAGTTGATACATATTCTACTGAAATCATAATTTTAGAGCTGACATCTCAAAATACATAGGTCTAGGAAGAGACGTTAATGATTCTATTTAAGTATTTCTG
>VXBC01004824.1:35501-58943 GCA_013399945.1 Ploceus nigricollis | reverse complement strand
CTGTGATAAGAAGTACTTAAGTTAGCATTTGTATTTCCTGTTTTCACACTAGCTCATGTTTGCTGTTGAACTTGGAGACCACTGGAAGAGAAAACCAGCTAAACTATGTGTCCACAAAACAGCAGCATACTGTAGTTTATGCAAAATATTGTTTTATAATGTGTGATATGGTAAGGTATATCCCTTCATCCATTTCATTTTAGAACCCATACTTAAATGTCCATATTCAACTTATTTATTTCCTAGTTTGGTAATTACAAATTGTCATTCCATGTGGCTATTTGAACTCAAAGTGTCTGATGGATGTGAATATCATAAAATGAAGAAAGAAAGCCAAACTCTCTGACAAAAGGAGACAAGGATAATCTCATTTCTCCATTCAAATATATTTGGAAAAAAAAAAGAGAAAATGTATAATCAGAGACATGCCATGGAGAAACTACAGGTTATAGCACCTTTGTGGCATGCAACACTGAGGTTGCCCAGGAGGTCTTTTGCTTTCACATGAAAAGTCAGCTAAAGTCCAGCAATATCATGGGTTTATACCCCTAATGTAGAAGTGATTTCACCTGAGTGCATCACATTCTTTTCTTCCCCTATGAAAAAAAAGCAGTCAAATATTCTATTTATTTTGTCTACTTGTATTCAGAAAAAAAAATTCAAAAAATTTAATGTTTAATGAAAATTTCACTGTCATGTAAGTTTTCAGCAGTTATAGTACATGATACATAACCTACTGAAAAAGCTAGAGAAATATGAAAACACTGGCATGCTAAAACAACCCAGTAATTTGCAAACATGAAACAGTCCAATAAAATAATTTTAAAGCTATAAACTACTATTAGTATGATACAAATACTGAGTTTTACTCTGGAAGAAATTAGTATATCTTGAATATTTAATAGTGGCAAGACTGACAGGAGACATACTGATTTCAACCCAAAATCTCTAGTGAACTGAAACTATTTAACTGCAATCACTATATCTACTAACTAAGCAATTAAAAAAGGCTACAAATATGTTCATGTTTACAAAGATGTTTTTTAATTTGTAAAAAATTTAAACATTGGCTTATTACTTCCTTTGCTGTTCCTTTGTAGAGGTTATATTAAAGAAAATGTCAGGTTCTCGTCCACAGATCTCTGAAAATGGTAGATATTCTGTTTATTTGGGCTTCTTACTACTTCAGGGAGGAGGAAAAGGGAGGACATTTCAAACAACTAGAACCATTTGCTCCTACAGTGTAATATCTAATTTTGGTATGGCTGCATGCTAGTACTTAATCTATTCCTTTATAATTTTTTCCATTATGTTTTGCTCATTAAAAAAAAATCAACAAAACACACCCTAAATTTTGTAAAGGAGAGGTGACACAGTAGGGAGGCCCTACTTAAATAAATAATTTATTTATTACATACCTCATGCTTTATCACAAAATGGATTATAAAAATAGACTCAAAATTAATTTTTTACATTTTTTAAAATTATTAAATTACTGCTTATGAAGGTTCAATATAAAGGAATTATGTACAAAGCTTGCCTTTGCTCTGGTAACTCTCTGTCTTGAATGATGAAAAGAGATGAAGAAAGGCGTCCTTCATCTATCAAATAGGATAGCTGTAAAGCTGGAATTGGCTGCTGAAGAGCAGCACTGACAGTCCCTACAATTTCAAATGGCAAAACTGACCTGCATCAATTGCTAACATATTCCCTGGTGTGAAAAACTCACGATGCTTTTACAGAAATTAACATCTAGACAGACAGTATCAACTGTCTGCTCTCAGGTATAGAGCAAATGGCAATGGAAAGGAAAGAAAGGTAAGGATGCAGTGGGGTTGACTGGAGGAAAGAAGAGGCAGGAATGCCTAGAGAAAGAATAAATTTGCATATAATCCCTGGGATTCCCCTGAGGAAAAATACACACTCTCATACACTGGGTATGAGAGCTTGTTAGTCTGCAGCATCAACAGTCAGGAAGTGAAGACTAACTTAAAGATCATGTTTGAATTGAGAATAATGTGGCAAATATACACAAGGCTACAGTATATACAGAAGGCTATTGGCAGCAAACTCTTTAGAGAAGTAGGAACCCCATGTTTCAAGAAACAAGAGAAATATGTTACAAGAGGTATCTGATATACAGTGGTTTAGAGAAAACAAAAACATCCATGCAATTCTACTATGTATATGTATATGTATATGTATACATATAGGCATACACACACATATTCACTTTTATTTTTAAACTACAGAATAACATCATATCACGTCATTCAGGAAACATAGTTTAGCTAGGGTATTTACTCTGAAACAGAGCAGAGTAAAATCATCAGATGCAGTAATTTACTTGCAGCAAAATCAAAATTCAAAAGCAGAAAGCCTGCTGGTGATCTTAGGGCAGATTTTTTTTTCTGCTCCTTTACCCAAGAAGCAACATTTTATTGGTCTATTTGCATTACATCATTACAGAGCCTTTTGAAATGGTCGAACTGCCTACTTCCCTTAAATTAATACAAATCTAACTATTTCATTATAAATTTAATGCCAGAAATTAAATCTTGGAATAATAAGGTATAATGAGCCAACCAGGATTCTGGTGTTTCCTTCCCTCATAGAAAGGTGGTCTTCTACTGGCAGCACTACCACATTTATGACTGTTATCAAGTACTCTGCCTCTCATTTCGACTGTATTCAGCTGAGTTCCTTTTTTACAACACTCATTCCACACAAATATACCAATTCTTTTTCTTTAAAAAATAGTGTTAAGGAAGGCAAGTACTCTATTTCTAAACTTTTATATATTTGCAGGACACCATAGGCTTATATACAGCTGTATACAATACAAGTGGTTCAAAGTCATTTTATATTGAAGGCATCAAGAACTGAAAAGCACTAAGGACTAAAAGCAATATTCTATACACTGAAGGAAAAACAGAAGAAAATCTAAAAAATTCCTCAACTGTTTATAACTGATTAACAAAATTTCTTCATATTCAGCAGAAAAAACCTAGGCTTGTAAGTCACATAATTTCAGAAACACTGGCTCCAAACTAATTCAAGCCTTTTCCAAAAGGCTCCTGTTAGTCTTACAGTGTTTTTAAATCATGGACAGTCCACAGAATACATTTCAACA
The DNA here is from genome assembly GCA_013399945.1 of Ploceus nigricollis. Classification (NCBI taxonomy): domain Eukaryota; kingdom Metazoa; phylum Chordata; class Aves; order Passeriformes; family Ploceidae; genus Ploceus; species Ploceus nigricollis. The sequence goes on along the minus strand of VXBC01004824.1, from coordinate 55,810 downwards.
TCTGATGAATGAATTAATTAAATAATTAATTAATAATTTAAATCCAGTTGGTGGCCAGTCACAAGTGTTGCTCCCCAAGAGTCAGGGCCATTTTTCTTTAATATCTTTATGACCTGGCCAAGGGGATCAAGTGCACCCTCAGTCAGTTTGCAGATGTCACCAAGCTGGGTGGGAATGTTGATCTGCTGGAGGGCAGGAAGGCTCTGTAGAGGGATCTGGATGGGCTGGATCAATGGGCCAAAGCCAGTGATGTGAGGTTCAAAAAGGCCCAGTGCTGAGTCCTGCCCACGACCTGACCAGGTGGCCAAGAAGGCCAATGGCATCCTGGCCTGTACCAGCAATAGTGTGGCCAGCAGGAGCAGGGCAGGGATTGACACCCTGCACTCAGCACTGATGAGACTGCACTTTGAAACCTGTGATCCAAGAAGGATATTGAGGTGCTCAAGCATATCCAGAGAAGTGCAAAAAATGTAGGGAAGGGCCTGGAGTACAGGTGAGGAGTGGCTGAGGGAGCTGGGAAAAGAAGGCTCAGGAGAAACCTTATCACTCTCTACAACTGCCTGAAATGAGGGTGTGGTAACCTCTTCTGCCAAGTAAAAAGCAGTAGGACAAGACATAATGTCCTTAAACTGTCCCAGAGGAGGTTAGGTTCAACAGCAGGAGAAATTTCTTTACTGAAAGGGTGGTTAAGCTTGGAACAGCCTCCCCAGGGGAGCTGGATGATGTCATCATCCCTGGAAATATTCAGATATGGCAGATTTAGATGAGGTGTGCCCAGTGGGCTTTGTGTTATTCAGTCAAAGGCTGGACTTGATGATCTTGGAGGTCGATTCCAACAATGTTTCCATGATTTCTGTGTTTTCAACCCTTGAATTAACAATTTTCAAGTCGCCTTATGTTTTTATGTTATATAAATACACTCTTTACATATGTCTTTTAAATTATTTTTAAAAGGACATGTGAAAACCAGTATTTTTTTAAATTCTGAGCAAAAATTCAAAACAGATTACTACTTGAAGGACAGGCTGTCAATTTTAAAGCACTCCAAGCTGCATTTCCACATTTAAATATACAGCTATAAAAAGCAAAAAAATAATTAATGGAATAAAAGGAAATTAAAGTATAGAGTGAAAATATTAATAGTTCAAAATAAGTGAGTAGAAGGTAAGGTAGACCAAGAACCACATTGCTAACAGTGGGGGGTGATCCAGAAAACTTACACTTCCTCTAAGACTTTGAATGGGCCACTAATCACTTTCTTTCTATCTGACAACATCACAGTCATGCACACACTGACAGATTAATTATTGTATAACATAGCAAAAAAACACATTTTGCACTTGTGCATATAATTTTCTAGAGTACATCAGTGTTCCTGAATAACACTGCTTAATGTGTGATTTAGTGTTTGCATATTTTTCAATACCCTGACGGCAGAGATACCATGTAACAAACAGATCATGCATCCTTTCACCTTCATAAACAGTCGCGGTAAAAATCAATAATAAAAAGACATCACAAACATGTACTGTGTTTTATTCCCTGCCTTTTTGGGTTTCATCACCAATACAACTCCAAAAATGAAACTTTCACAGTTGACACTGCTCAAATTTGTTACTCTTCTCTTGGGGAAGAACAGGTTTGAACTACATTTAATAGAATACCAAAGACTGTTACCACTGTTAATGAACTGTCATTATGTTTCAAAAGGCCCATCTCGGTAAAACCCTTGTTATTTATTTCTTACCTTAAACATAACTTACTGCCCTTTACCTGGCAATAACCATCACAATTCAGATTTTTAATACATTCAGATACTGGAACACCTTAATAGCAATGCAGATATGGAGCATATATTAATATACTACTCACCAATTTTAATCTTTGCAAGGGTATTCTGCTAGTGTCTATCGGAGTACGCTCTGTGACATTACCAAATCTGACTTCTGGGATGGCAATTGCACATATTATATGTGCCCACCTGTGAAAAGTGGCAAGTCAAAAATCCCACCAAAAAAACTCATAGAAATACAAGTGCTGAAGTTGTTACTTGCTGTGTATTTGGCTTTTGCTTTTGGTTTGGTTTTCTTAAACATAGCCATCTGAAGCTACTTCCCTATTAGGCTTTCTTAGGCTTCATTAAGACATTTTAACAAACTTTGCAACGCTACCACTTTGTGTCAATAAACTTTCAGACTGAGATTTTATTGCAACAATTTTTAAGCCTATTTTACTTTTTATTTAGTAAGAAGTTTTTGTAGGTGTGCTATTCGGGTACATACTAAACACCACACTATTTGGTTCATGTGTAACTTATCACCTACAGCATTTATTAGTCATTATTAACATTACTCAGACCTGAGAAACTATTCTTACACAACAATGATTATGTGATTACAATCAATCATGTATCTATCAAAATGCAAAATGAAATGCAAATGTTATCAAGGCCTTCTGTCTACAGACACAATGGCATCCAAGCAGCAAAGTGATCAAGCCCCCAGTGCAATGCCCAACATGAACTGGATCTCCTTTGGTAGCAAAAGCACCTGCAAGTGCCTAGGACCAGTGTTACATTTAAGACTTCAATGGAACGTCAGGAGGTTTGTCAGATGATACAACATGCTTCCTATATGCATCAGAAAGCACTCCAAATCCTCATGGTACACGAATCTCAAAATAAGAAAAGCTAAAAGAAACTTTTAAAAGCCTGAAATAAATATTGAAACTGTGTATTTCATGAAGCACAAGAGCAGCTAACAACACTTTTATTATCGAAGTGCAGCCTTCTGAGGCTACTTCTAAAATCTTTTTGGGGTAGACAAGAAGTAAATCTGAATAAAGGAAAACATTTCAACTTTTGGACTCATATTTGCCTTATTTCCTGTCATTTACTGTATGTCTGTTTTCATGACCCCATTTGCTCTATTTCTGTACGCTCTGAATGCTTGCCTCACTCCACTTCTTGTACATTTTGAAGAAACACACATTACACAAGCATCTTAGCAGATTAACAGGAACATGGGCTGAAGCTGAAGGAGATGGAGGGTGATGCAGAAAACAAAAATAATTTCTCTTTCCTGCACTAGAGCAGCAATATTTCAGTAAGTCATCTTTGACAAAAACATCTGCAAAAGTATAATAAGACACACAGGGACCAAACAAACTCCTGTCATGTGATTTTAAATTTGTATTGGTCAAAGTGTGAAATAAGACCTGTACATAAAGATGACATATCAATTAGTAAGTTATACAGTTCAGCCCAAATAAAAACAGATAAAGCTGCAGATCCATCCTTTTATTATGGTGACAGTTTCTTCATGTTTTAACTTACACGAAGTTGAGACTTTTTAAAACATTCTTTATAATACCCGTTTTCTTCTCATTGTGACCTGCCCACCTGCTAAACCACATTGTCTTACCATCTAAGCTTTATGAGACAGAAATGCTATAAATAAAATGCCTCTTCAATGAATCTTCAACTAAATATTTATCCTCTGACATCTCTCAACCTAACAGACTCAAAACAATTCCTGTGTTCTGCTGAATTGGCTTTTAAAAGTATGACATGCTCTCCCTGTATCTCTAATTAGTGTGTACAGAGTAAAGAAGGAGCAAAGGGAATGCACATGTTAGATTTCACAGCTGTTGGAGAAAAAAGGTAAAATTGCAACATACTCTTCTGAAGACTCAAAATTTTGAAATGATAGCTAATGCTGAAAGACAGATTAAAAACTCCACAATGTGTAACAACTATAAGGTGTTACAGAAACACAAAAAACAAGAGGTCAACTGGTTTTACAAAAATCCCATTTCATAAATCTGTAAAACTAACCTACAGAGTGATAGAATGTAAACCTAAAAACCTTATATATAATTATACAAGAAAAGTGATTTTATGGAAACCTCTGTGGATTTTCCTCATAATATATGTTATGAGACATTTCAAAAAAATTTAAATTGATACACAAAGAAAGATATACATACTTTTAAAGATTCAACATGGAAGCTACCAACAGCAAATATCAAAAGGGCATAATAAATTCTACTGAGATAATAGTTTTGTCATTCTCTTTGTATTTAGCAAGTAAACCAAGTAACAAATTCAAGGGAATTTAAAGCAGAACTAAAAATCAGCTGAGAATTTTAATGTACTGGCAAAAATTGCCATTAAAATAGGTACAATAATAATGTTTTCTGAAGGTAAGACATGGCCTGAGTTAAATAAAAAACTCTCTCCTAACTTGACAACAGTCATGAAATTAATTGCAAACCACTCATAGATAAATTCTTTCCACTTCCTTTCCTAGTATGTGAAAAAGAATGTCTTACCTAGATTATGTTTTACCACTGCATTCCAAAGCATGAAAGAAAGAGGTCTACAATATTGCTAAGCTACTAAGACGAGCTAATTAATTATGGAATTATTTAAAATGCATAAAGACTATTCTACTACTGGGCTTGAAAAAACATTAAGCTGCAACATTTTCCACTTTAGCTGATAGGGTTACTTGCTATAGTTTCTATCAGCCAGATACAGTAATAGCATGATGTCAGCAACAAAACTATTTTTGACAGTGCGTGACAAAGTGCATTCAAAAAAAAAAGACTTACAAATTGAAAATTATTTCAACATGATTAAAATTAATTCATTGAAAATACTAGGTTTAGAAGTTCAAAAGTATTGTATTGCAATTTTCAGGAGCAAAGAAGAAAATACACTTTAATGCTTGATAAGACATGCAAACAATGTTAAATTAGCTCTTTCATTAACTTTCTTTGCAAAAAGGCCAGCAGATTAAAATTTGGAACAAGCAAGTGTTTGCAAATACTAAAACAAATGTACATTTTACTATCTATCTATTTAAAAAATGCCAGTGCCACATTTCAATAGAAGTAAGATTCAGCTTAAAGGGACACTGTCAAGTAATCTGGGTTGCAAATGCTTTGTACATGGGAATGGACTGGAAAAAAATAAAGTTTAAAATAAGCACATAGAGTTCTGAAGAATATATTACTTACTTTTTGTCAGTAGTCTGCTTTAATGCACCACCTCTCAAATTGCAGAGACAACATTCCTAAAAATAAAAATAGAGTAAAAAAAGTGAGTTTTAATGATGGTTTACAAATCAGTTCTATTCATCTGATCTTCAGGATAAGCAAACTGCTACTGCAATTAATTACTGGGTTACAAACTGCCACTTACAAGCATAGCATTTCCTTTCAAGAGGAAGCAAAGGATAAAGTAACAAAAAGAGAAACAACTCATACAACCAAAAGAAAAAGTTATTTGAGTATTACAGATGAAGTGATAGAATCATTTTGAAATGTAATAAAAAACCCCAAACAAAATCAACACCAAAAAAAAAAACCAAAACAAAAAAATCCCCAACACTTCTAATCAGTACTGCCATAGAAAGACTGTAAACTGCCACCCATTTTACAAAGGTAAAACAAAGTACTATGGCACATAATGAGTTTAACAGAAGTTACTGAGAAACTGACCCATAAGCTATTGATCTAGTTTAAATTATTTCTTTTCTTTTTCTTTTTCCTGCAGTATACCTTCACTGCTTTGATCTTCAGTACAACTCCACCTCTTTCAGGGCACTCGGCAAGGTGGTCAGCAGTCCCCACATAACATGCTAAAAACCACAGCTTTTCCTACCTCTACCTAAAACTGAGCTTTTGAACGGATACACTCTTTTCGACTTTTCAACCCCTCACTCCTCCTCTTCATTCTCCTTCATTTCTGAATCTATTCTTTCCCTTTATTTCACTTTTTTATCTCTTATCCCTTGAAAGAAGCTGATGAAAAAGTGTTTCGAACATAGCTATTCTTCTTCCTGCCTGTTTTTCTAAAAGAACAAATGTACAAAATAGAGTCAAGATATTCTGTGACAGTATACCTATATGAGACCGTGTCTTTTGAACCCCTACATTTAAGTTGCCCTTGCAGGACCAACAAGCAAATCAAACAAAAACACAAACAAAGCAAAACCCCAAAGAACTTTCTGTTATACTCCAGTCTGATCTTATCTTAAAAATGATGAAGACTACAAATGTCTGCAAGAAACTTATTTGAAGCTGTATTACATTTCCTATGAAAAACATCTTTCCTAACCATAGAAAAATGCTTTCTTGTGACAATTGGATCTTCTTTGCTATTCAAGCACAAGAATTTTGCTTTACCAACCAAAACCATGGAGAACAGAACATCCTCTCATGAAGCACCCTTTTAACTACTTAATATTATTGTAGAGTTTTAAAGAAAAGAATTGAGGCTCATTATTCTATCTACAACAACCTTTGGATGGGACCTAATATGTTCCAGATCACATTTCCCTTTCTAAAAGTAAACACTGACTATTAAATCAGGGAATCCAAAGGCTCAAAACTATACTGCTTTCAGTAAAGTTGGGTTTTTTTCTTGTAATAGTAGCCACTCAGAAAAACAGCATATTGCAATAAAAACTGTTTTGGAGTGATCCCTGTACCCATTCCAGGGACCAGGTCACCCCACATGTTGACAGATCAGTTCTTCCCCCTTCCTGAACACTTGTGCAGTGTGGTGGACATCAGCACCAACACCAGCAGAGCCCAGCAGGCATCAGGAGGAAGCAGTGAGTGGTGGCGCTGACGCCATATTGCATGGGTACTTATCTGCCACTAGAGCAGCTCCAAAAGCTCCTGCTTTCCCAGGAAGGTTCTCTCTGTCCACCATCTTTCTTTCCCTTTGTCTCCCAGATGGTGTGGTTGACTGAATGGACCATCATGGTGTAGAGAGCTCATGCCATTCTCCCTGTGTCTTTCAAGCCACACAGGCACCCTGGAGGGCACCATCTTGTAAATGCTATTTCCATCACTTTGGGTCTCTTTTTGTTTCCCAGGGCTTCATGACACTTAGTGATTTTAGATCTACTGATTATTTACTGGTTGTTTTTTTTTTCTGCTTGTTGCTGTTTTGCTTGTTAGTAAACTGTTATTTTTTCACTTACATTTACGCGCATTCGTTCCTTATGGGTGGAAAGGGATTGGTTGAAACTAAGAGGAGGTAACTCATTTTAGAGTGTCCAGCTCTTTAAACTGTCTAAAACCAAGACAGTAGTTCTGCAGAGCATGAACTTTTACGATTTAGACATAGAGTAGCATCTGCAGACTTGGGAAAAGAGCATAAGTCTAACTCATCAGAAATTTTGCAGGGAAAAACTTTCATTCTCCACTTTCAAATGTGAAAGTTCAGGGGATTCCTCATAAATTCTTTTTAATCTCAGCACCTTCCTAACATTGGCCACAAAAATACTTTAACTCTGCTTTGCAAAATAAAGAGTGAATTTGCTCCTATTTTAAGAGCTTTGACATTCTTAGGTCACTTTATTTCAAAATTTGTTACTTGAAAAATGATGACATTTTTCTTCTGATGGGTATTTTTCACTTTTACGGAAAACTTTCATTAGATCATCTGCTGTGTAACTTACTAATGTCACTAGACTGAGAATCCAAGGCCTTAAAGAAATTTTACAAATAAATTTTACAAACAAATTAAGCTAAAACAGCACAGGAAGAGACAGAAGTCATATCTTTACCTACTAACTACAGAGCTTTGACATTAGGTTAAAAATAGGAAAAAAAAAAGAAAAAATATAAAAAGAGGGAAAATTAAATGGAGAAGAGCAGCCCAAGTAAAAGAGAAGGTGGCTCTAAATACCTTCATTAGAAGCTATAAAAAGATTACCCTTACGCAGGACCTATAGGAACCAAATATTATGTCCTCTACAAAAACACCTATATGTATCTTTGGTGAGCAGAAAGTGTTGGTGGGTACCTGTTCACTGTCTCCTGGACACAGGCTATAAGCAATTAGATCCCTAAGAACACTGAATTTCACTAGTGTTCATAACAAAACTGTGTGGGTAGAAACACAGGTTTAAAGCCCATTAAAACTACTTTGTTTATTATGCCTGCATTGCAACATATTTTCCCATATACTGGCAACATAGCTATTAGCTTAACTTGTTTCAATATACTACAATTAATGAGACCTCAGAGGACCTGACATTTACAAAGACTAACATTCCTAATAAATGAATACATGCCATGGGTGGCAGTGAAGTAACATGTGAACTAGTAATTATTACCCATGTTATTATCCATGAAGGACATAGACCTGCTGAGGTAGTCCAGGGCTCCAAAAGCACCTCTCCTATGAAGACAGGCTGAAAGAGGTGCTCAGCCTGAAGAAAAGTAGAGAAGGCTTTGGGGAGACCTCATTGTGGCCTTTCAATACTTAAAGGGGACTTATAAAAAAGATGGGGAAAACATTTTAGAAGGGGAAATGGTTTTAAATATAGATGAGACATAATGAAAAAGTTTTTGACAATAAGGGTAGTGAAACACTGGACCAGATTGCCCAGAGAGGCAGTGGATGCCCCATCCCTGGAAACATTCAAGGTCAGGTCATACAAACTGATCTAAATGAGAATGTTCCTGCTCATGGCAGGGCATTTGGACTAGATAACCGTTAAAGGTCCCTTCCAACACAAACTCTTCTATGATTCTGTGGTTCTGTGTTCTCAAAGAGCGTGTCTGTGTATGCTGGTGTACCTGCTTTCAGCCTATTATGTAAAAATCAGGAAAAGAATGTATTTCATTATAAAGCATCACCTTAGAAGGTATCCAATCTCTCATTCATTATTACTTCGCAAATCCTTTAAACAAGTAATTTTGTCGTTCATATTTGCATTAAATAATAATTTCGTAAGCATATTATTTTATACATATCTAAATTAAATCTTAGACCATTTTAAATTGCTCATCTCCTTAAAAAATCTCCGGAACATTCTGGAATTACAAGAAGGCTTTCTCTGTTCCAGTACTTGCATAAAGTAAGATATCTCCACATAATTCGCAAGTTTTATACAGTAACATTTATTTAATCTTTCAGCTTTTTTGTGAAAATGATGCACTTTTTTTCATAACAATACATACCATATTCACTGTTTCTGGAATAAATGTTTCCCCTTGTTTTCACAGAAACATTTTTGCAACCAACAACCCTAATCTCACCTCTCTGCTTCAATCGCTTCAAGAAATTGGTGGAAAAACCTCAAGTCAGTGTGAATTAACCATGCTTCCTTTGCTACATACATCCAAAAGATGGATCACCTTTTTTGGAAGGGTATGTCGCTACTCAGGCATAGCTGCATATTAATTTTTGTTGCATGGATAAATATTACACAAAACCCAAGCCTGTTCACACTCATTTATATTTTAAAATGAATACGTTTGCTTATCTTTGAGTATTTTTTTAGCATCTGCCAAAATTCAGTCATATTCACAGTAATGCTTACAAAAAGCAGTTTTCACACTTCCATATTCCCATACCTACTTCATCAGCAATAGCTGTCTCCATAGGAGACAGGAAGCTGTCTGACACAGCAAGGCAGTAGAATTCTGCCAAGCCATAGCAGAGGGATATATATTAAGTCATCTAACAGCTATTTTTATTGAAAACTATGATCATGCACCACACAATCCCCTTTCTTGTTAAACTTCTATTTCTTCTTTGCTAACGCCCTGTAAATTACAATAGCATCTCCAAAGAATTGCATTTACCCAGTTAAATGAAAAAGAAATTCAAGCTTATGTCAGTGGAAGACAGGGTAAAACAAAATACGTATTACTCTTAATGAATTGAGCCTGACACATTTTCAAAAATTTCCTCTTAAAATGTAGTTCCATAAGCAACCTAATAATCTCTTCCAGCTCTTTGGCATTCATGCCATTAGGGAGCTTTTCATTTAAACTAGCAAGCAGATTCCCTGCTTAAGCCTTTTCTTTTTTACTTTATGCATGATAAACATAAAAAGCCCCATATTGTTCCTTTCTTTTTTTGACATTTTCCATCTATAGACCCTTAGTCAGTTAAACAACCACAATTTTTCCACCTAACTGACTTCATCTGTGGCCACGTTCTCCCTTCTGAAATGCAATGAGAAGAGATCTTCAGTGATGTCAGGCAAAATATGTTTCATTTTTATCCCACATCTGGGGAGATGTGCTCACACAGCCATGACTTGTGTAGCACATGGACAATAATCTTCAGGATCTTTTCTACAGCAGCAGCTGACATCACCACTCCGCAATCCTTTGTCTGTATTCTAGCTTCAGTATCTTACATTTTTCTCTAATTATCTCTTGTTTTCCAAGTTATTTCACTAATTTATTAAGATCTTGTTCATTTCTGATTGCCCTTACTTCACAGGCCTCACTAAAAATAAGCTGAAAGCCTGTCTTCAGCAATCATCTCCTGCAACAGCTTCTGCAAAAGGGATAACCATGCAGTCTGTGGCTGGTCAAGCCAGTAAAAAGACTGTGTAATGTTTGACAGATGCGACTGAAAAAATGAGACTTGGAAAAGGGCTTGACTAGATACTTCAATAAGAAGGTAGTTGCTAGTGAAGGAAACTAGTAGTAGGTTCAAAACAAAGACACAAACAAAAAACCCAGAAAGATTCTTCACACAGTATGTGTCTGTTTGCCAGATGTGGGTGCTAAAATTTTACACTAGTTGAGAAAGAATCTGCTCATGAGCAGATAAGTTCATGAAAAAGAAATCCAACAAAGGTTCCTTTTACTAAGAAAATAGAAAGATACTGCCTTTGGCTAAGACAATTTCTTATTTCCACATTGTAGGAGATTGAGAAAGCATTAGGAATGCCTGCTCAAGACACATATTCTTCATCAGGTATTAATTTCTTGCTGTGAAAGAGATAATAACAGACTAGAACAGACTTCAGTTTAATTCTAATGGCACATCTTACTGCTCTACATAACCTGCAGTTTTAAACCTTCATATGCAGAAACACTACCTAGATATTAAGGAAAATCCAAATGCTTGGCACTAAGCACACGTTGAAATATATATTACATATCACATATATTAATAAGCTATTGTGGTAACTTTATTGTCACAGCTTTATTTAGCAGTGATTTTACCTAAAGTAATATTTTCAAGTAATTTCCATACATTTTGGCTAGTGATTTGAAGCACTGCATTGGAAGCAACATTAAAGATCATCTAGTCCAACTCCTCTGCAAAGGGCCGGGACACCTTCCTAGGCCAGGCTGCTCAGAGCCCCATCCAACCTGGCTTTGGACACTTCCAGGGATGGGAAGTGGTAAGCTTCAAGGTAAAGAACTTCTTCCTTACATCTAATCTAAACCCTCCAACAATTTGAAGTCACTATCCCTTGATAATTGAATATTTACCTATTCAGTAAATAATGTATTTCCACCCTTTTTTCATCAGCTCAAGTCAATTGAGATCAACTATCATCTAAAAACCTAAGAAAAGTGGTTAGGAAAGGTTTTGGGTTTGGTTTTTCCCCCTGAAATATTTCTAATAAGAGGTCAAAACAGTTTCAGAGTCAACTGCTCCAAAGATGTGTCACAATAATGCCAATTTACTAGTCTCCTCTAAAAACAACTAATCAAAACAGGCATCTAATGTTCAACTCTGCTACAGCTAAGTCAAATAGATAAAAATTGTAGGGCTTTGGCTGTTAAACATATTTTGTCTTCTTCAAGCCATTCTGGTTAGCTTTATAGATAGAAACCTTTGAATTGAAAATAGATATCCTTAGCCTTCCATCTCTTCTCTCCATTGCATTGTAATGCCCAAGGTCACAATCCTAGTAGTATTAACACAGATGTGCATTTGGATATGGCATTGCTACATTTTAGCCATCTCATTTTCCCAGCTTATTCATACTTGTGTCTATATTTATCCTTGTGTAAAGAGAAAGGGGTTGGTGTTTCTCTTGAAAATGTTGTTTTCAGCAATGGTCCACTAATGAATATGCTAATCCTTCTACACCAAGGGAATAATTTTCACTTGGAAAATAGCTTTTGAAAATTACTGAATTTCAATTCAAAGTCCACTACTGTATCCACTTCGAGCTATCACCTTCAGAGACAAACTTCTTTTTTTTAGTGACAAAATATTTGCAAAAAATAATAAACTGAAGAAAAATTTATGTTTATCTAGTAAAAGATTCAGATTCAGCTTCCTGACAAGGAGTACCCTTCTTAACAGAACTGCTAGATACTACAAGTCACAACCTTCATTTGTATTTTAAGTGATTAAAGTTCACACTGATTATAGAGGCTGAATAATTCCATGAAAGAGATGCTAACCACAGGCTAATATTTATTTAACATGTACAAAGATCTTTGGCTGCAAGCTTAAAGTATGTTCTTGAAAATAAAAGGTGGCTACGCTTCTTTTTATGGATGAACATTTATTTTACTCTTTCAGTTGCATCCAAGTCTGTTCAAGACATCCACCTTTGGGAATTTAAAGTTTACTAATCATCAGCTAATTAATTTCCACGTTTTAGTAACCTAATCCTGCTAACATTCAGTCTGCCCTGCCCTTGTCTTAGGGATAGTAAAAAATTTCCTTGCAGTTGCAGCTCCCATATCATACAGCAACAGTAGAGCAACAGTATAAAGAGCAAGCAGTGTTTCACTACACTGTCCGTAGCATTATTAACAGTGATCTCCAAGACTGCAAAGAGCAGGAGAGAGCTGGCTAGGATAAGAAGACTTCAAAATGAAAGGGGGACTGAGTTGGAAAACGGGAATATGGAGACAATTCCACAGCCAGAGAAGGAATGATAACTGAGGCTGAGACTGAAATGAGAATCAAAATATTCATTTGGGTAACTGGAGTAAAAAAACTCTCACAACTTGACAGGAGTGGGTACTATGTGTCCTTTCTCCCTAGAATGTGCATATATGAAGTAAAACACATCCGTAAAGTATAAAATGGAGACTATTAGATCCCTGAAGTTGAAGTATTTTCTGTCATAGTGGTTATTAGTCACTCAGATCCAGAAAATCCTTATAGTAGAAAGAGCAATTGTTCCCATACAATTGAACAAGAAAGATAACACTTTCTCCTTTGAGGGGGAGTCAAAAGGAATGAGATTATCTTTCCCAAAACGTTAATAAATAAGCCATTGAAAATACGAAACTGATCATTCTTCCTGCAAAATACAGAGAGACTGCAAAAATCACTTTTACACAGAGGAAAACACCTGGGGCAATTCCAAGCACAAATACAGGCTGGGTGGAGAATCGATCAAGGCCAGCCCTGGTGAGAAAGAGTTGGGGCTGCTGGTTGACAGGAAGCCCAATGTGAGCTGGCTCACAACCTAGAAAGCCAGCCACATCTTGGCTTGCATCACAAATAGTGTGGTCAGCAGGTCAATGGAGGCGATTCTGGCCCTCAAAGAGACCCTACCTGGAGTTCTGCATCCAGCTCTGGGACCTCAACAAAAGACCTGCTGAAGTGGGTCCACAGAAGGCCAAGAAAAAGATCAGGAGGCTGGAGGACCTCTCCTGTGGAGACAGGCTGAGAGAGTTGGGGTTGTTCAGCATGGAGAAGAGAAAGCTCCAGGGAGACCTTATAGCACCTTCCATTACCTAAGTGGAGCTACAAGAAAGATGATAAGGCTTCAAACTGAAAGAGGATAGGTCTAGGTTATATAAGAAAGAAATTCTTCATCATGAGGCTGGTGGGACACTGGAACAGGTAGTTCAGAGAAGTCATAGATATTCCTGGAAATTCCAGACATTCCTGGAAATATTCAAGGCCAGATTGGATGTGGCCCCAAGCAACCTGGTCTAATGAAAGACCATGTCCATGGTAGGGTGCTGGACTAAATTATCCATAAGGTCCCTTCCAACCTTTCTATGATTCTATGAACACTAAGACTAAATGCTTAGCAAAGAAAACAGGAATGATGGTGTATCTAATATATATGCATATATGATAAAAAATATGTAGGCTTATTCCCATTATTGTAGGCAACAAATACTAGATTTTAACCTGAGTACCTTCACAAGAAAAACTGTACCCTTAAGAAAGCAGCATAATACAAGCTGGCCAGGTCAAGATATCCTGCTACTGGCTTTCTTTAGCATGTTTTTCCTCTCAATGACTTTGCAGCACTACCTCTAGAGATCAGATATGATCTTTGAGGATAAATTAAGATTGGATGAGTTTGAGGGAGGTTCTCTGGTCCAATTCCACCTCCAAGCAGGACCAGATTCAAAACTACATCTGAGTGAAACCACAATTCACCCTGCAGGGAATCTCTTCCTTGTAATATGAGAATACCCACACAGCTGGAGGCAACCAAAGCTGTCAAGCCTTTTGACATGGGTATCAGTGGCAAAGGTTGATTTGGCAAACCCCAATGAAGGGAATGAAAGGTCAAAATTAGCTTTGGGCTTGAGTCTTATGGCACTTACATTAAAAACATATTTTCTGAGTTTAATGGTCTTCAGTTTGGCTTCTGTGACAGCATCAGAGAAACCCCATATTTACAAACCTGTTAAAATATGTTGTTTCAAAGGCTGAGTTTTGCAAGCAATAAATATCCTGTTACTAGTATAATACCAAAATCAGAAAGAAATATAATGCTCCCCACATCTGAGTACATACATGGTTACCATCAGCATTTAAAATTCTCCCAGTAAATCAACTTTTTTACAGAGAAGGTTTGCAAAAATCCAGATTCTAAAAAATAAAAAAGAAATATTTTTAAAAAATAATCATGAGGTCTTATCTTTCTGAAAACAAAAAAACACAAAAATATTTAGGGTTTTAATTTTTCTATTATAGCCAGATTTTCCTGTCCAATAGTTTCTTTTATTAACAATATTCAAATGCAGTTAAGGCTTGGTAGAAAAATCAGTCTGAAAATTAAGACACTGTATCATCAACTCACATATATTGAGTTAATTTTGGCAGATAACAGGCTCTGAAAACAGCCGTTTATAATGGAAATGATGACACTGTATCAGCGAGAAGGGCACCACTACAAAAAGAACATAAAAAATCATTCTTTTCAGTAGAGTGGAATAGGGCAGTTTGTGAGCAGGAATGTGGAAAAACTCTACATGCCACTTTTCTGATGCCTTTGGGAAAAATAAACTAAAAATCCTTCAAATTACATAAAGGGCTACTCTAACCATAAATGCAAATAAACCCAAAGACCGATTATCAATAAGTAATATACAAAGCATGAAAAAGCTCATCTATAGAAAAAGAAATTCTGCTAAGCTATTTCAACATAGGATCTGTTCTCAAAATCAGTGCCAGCTACCCAGATTGGGTACTTAACAGTTTCTGCAGTGCTGTGGAGAACAACACAAGAATCACTTGTGAAAAGTCATGCAGCTTCCTTAGTGGCCTTATGATCATGATGTACCTGACCATGAAGCAAGCCATTGAAGTGTATTTACCTGTTTCCTGACTTGCTCTTCTTTCCATTCCTTTCCTGTCCCAAAACCTTTGTTGTCTAAATAACAAAGGTACTCCATGTTTATGTATTACAGCTATTGGGTTACCACATCTTTGCTCATTGTACAGTATGTTGCATTCTCTGTAATGCCAGTCATTATTCTTCCTGACTTCACTAACTTTTTCCACCCAAAGCATTTAAGATTAATGAGGCGTTTGTTCTCAATCAAGGCACTTTATATGAATTCAGTTACACTTTCAGGATCCATGCAGATGACTTATTTAATATACTTTGATTTTTTATATTGTTTTGGGGGATTGATTTATGGCTATTTTGTCCATTAGCATAGACCATTCTGTATCACTCTTCTGTCAATAACTGTTATCAGGACCTACTGCCTAGTAGAATACAAAGATGTATTATGTATCATGAATGCAGATATATCCTAGAGGGTGAAAATTTGACATAAAGTATTGTAAAGCATACTACTTCAGCTACTTAAAGATGCTGAAACTGCAAGAAAACAGTATGCTTCTGAACCTCAAAATCAGTTTCCTCTGATAATATAAACTGGAATAGCCATCAAGGAAAAGTCTGGCTCTGTCAATCTAAATCCATATAGGTATTTTTCTATTTCAGTATTTTAACGATGCTCATAGTTGGGATCCACACATAATAAAGTTTGATTTAGCTATTAAGACAACTATCATTCCTACAGTGCTGTCATGCTTCGTTGCTTTGCGAAGTCATACTAATATACAGAAGCCTAATAGAGACCAAATTTTCCATGAAGTTAACGTAACTGCTGTGATTCTAAGAAAGCATAATTTAACAGAATTTAAAACTATTTTTGTAAGCAGAGGAATGAAAAGGAATTTTTCCTCCTAAGAAATGAATGCTGAAACAAGGTTGTACCAATGTTTCATAACTTCTATTATATTCCTCATTACACAGAACTTTATTTTTCTTTGTTTTCCAATCAACCTTCTCTTCAGGATTTAATGCCTTAGCCAGAAGGGAACTTCTCAGATGGGTCATCTTCAGCTTAATCTCCTTCTCTTAGGAATCAATATGAAGTGTAAGGAAAACAATTTCAAACATCCAGGAAGCTGGACTTTCAGAGAGTCAGTATTCCCTAATAACTAAATCTTCCCATACTGTGCACTCTTCTGAGATAAAAAAAGGAAATTTTGGAAGGCATGTGTACATATAATTCCCACCAAGAGCCAAATCTGTTACAGATCTTCTGCAACAGCTGCAGTTTTTTAGGAATGATTATCCAGAACAAAAATTCAGATGAATGTGATTTTTTATTTAATTAATGTAGAAACTTGAAGTCTCAACTGTGTTAGTTGGAATGTAGAATACATCCACTATATTCCTACAGGAAAAAAAAAGGTTGTGCAAATAAGGAATTTTCTTTCATTTCATCTCCCTCTCCAGAGAGACTTATGGTACTACACAGCAAGTTAAAACACAATTAAAATAATATATGTAAAACAACAGGTATAGAAAACACATTTTGTGTTTTGTTTTGGTAAAAAAAGGTGTAGCCGGGCTGGAGAGGTCCAGAGAAGGGCCATATAGATAACCAAAGGAGTGGGAAGTCATTTGTTTGGCCATGAGTAAAGGCTTAGGGGAGACTTGATCAGGTTCCGACATTTCAAGGGTGGCTACAATGAAGATGCAGATTCCCTTTCTTACAAGGAGTCACATGGAAAATATGAGGGGTAATGGGTACAAGTTATTCCTGGAGACAATCTGATTAGACACAAGAGGAAAAAATTGCACAGCAAAAACTATTGCAATAATCTCCCAAGAGAACCAGTGAATTTCCCTGCGCTGGGCACTTGAAATTCATCTGAACAGGGTATTGGGTCATCTTGTCTAGATATTGCCAAGAGATGCTGGACCAGGTGATTCTTGAGGTCCCCATCCAACCTGGTATTCTATGATTACATGAAAAAATTATGAAAATTTAAAAACTGATTCAGAAAAGAAACATATGAAATAATTCAAAGGAAGCATAAAACTTTAGGCTGCAGGTTGGTAGGACTAACTTGAATTGCTGATTTTTAAAATGGAAGGTAGCACTTTGGGATAACAGTATATTTAATTAACTTGTCATTTTTAATGTATAGGAGATTGGTTAAAAGAGAACCATATTATCTTAAGTATAATTCTAGGATTAGGTAAAAGTATTGTACTATTTTGAAGGAAAGCTGTTAGGATAATCTAAGGTTATCATCCAAACTCTGAAGGGACAGAAACACTATCCTAAAATGACAAATAGGATGAAATACATATCAGCAATTATTATCATGCTGATGTCAGGACTGAGGTTCCACACAAACAAAAATACACCAGCATATTTAAGTTGGACACTGAACTAATAAAGTTTTCCCCAAAGACTACAGCCACATTGCTTGCAATGAATAATACTATCCAAACAAGCAAAAGAAAACTATAGATATTTTGTCATTCTGCCTCAAGGCACAATCAATTCTTCAACTACTCCTGAAATATGTTTCCATAATATGTTTTTAAAAATATTAAAGGAGTAACTTCTATAAAATCTCTATATATCCTAGCCCTATCATCCACTAGTTTTAGAAATAAAAATTAATAAAAATTCCTGGTATTAATTCTGCTGATGCAGCTTAAAGTCTCTACAAGTCATCTTGTCTCTAAAAGACAAGACAGAGATTCCCTTTCTTACAAAGAGTCATGTTGAAAATACGAANTGGAGTCTGCTGTATTATGTGTGCATAGCTGACAACTCTGCTGAACTTCATATGATTTATTTTTCAATAAAGTTTAACACTTTGGTAGCATCACATTACGTAAACTCCCCCAGTTCCTGTGCAATCATCTTAAACAGCTTAAAGTAGACCAGTTTAGATTTCCACATATGCTCCATAATGACATGAAAAGTAATCAGCAAATGATGCCCAGAAATTTATTCTCTTAATGGTCTTAAGAGTCCGATGAGAATGATGGTTGGTGGTCTGAGATATTAAGGCTGACAGCAAATCCATATTGCTATGTGTTTGGCAAATATTATTTTCATCACTTCTCTTTTGCCACTGCCAATATCAGAATTTAAAACACCATCAAAAGCATCTGAAAGTTAGGATTCATGAAATCTTTTCCTTATTCCTAACTCCCATGATCTGCCACAGCAAAAAAATCAGTGGTCTGTTTTTCAGTAAATACTCTTTCTAGTCTGTTATTGTCTAGGTTTTTAGAAATTGATAGATTCAGCACTTGTTCAGTATTTTTCTTGTTATCTGAGATAGGTTGACTACCACCTACTTCCTCACGTCACCCATTTCACATTTTTTTAAAAAACAACAATGTATTTTCCAGGCTGATGTCACCTCACCTAAGCTCTGCAAACTCTTGTAATCACTAATAGCTCTGAGACTGCTATTAGTGCAAGATCAGCATGTCAAAACTTTTGAAAGACCATATTATTAAAAAAGTGAATTTTTTATCATTCACATGTATGCATTTAACAAAGCTTTATTCACCTCCATGAAACAGCTGGATTTTATCTTGGGTAGCAGGTGACTACTATCTATTACACCTGCATCTTGCAGGTGAAAAAGAACAGTTCATATTTGCATGTGAATGACATGTAGTAACAATGACGAAAAGACAGCAGACAAGAGGACAAGTTTGTAAGTAAACATAACACTGGTCTAGAAGTTTACTCAATCTTCAATATTTCATTAAAACTTTCCAACCTAGTGATGACTTAAGGCATTAAGAATGGAACTTTATTCCGCAAGTACACCTGAATGAAGGACTCTCTTGGGGCACAAATTCATTTCATTCAGGGTACCAAAACAGAGCTACAGAAAGATGATTTTGTATCTTTAGCAATTCTACTGTACAATAATCAATACACACAAAAAATTACAGCAATTCAGTTAAATATATGACAGGTAAAGCTTACGTTAAAAAAATTATCCAACTGTCCAAATGTCCAACAACACATATTGTCTACTCTTTGCATGGTGAAAATGGTGCTCCCTTTCAGTCTTACTATCTTCTTGTTAGCTAACTTATAAAGAAATACACTGGGCCTTCTCTACAGCTTCTAGAGTGTGCTTGTGGAAATCTAAACTGGTCTACTTTAAGCTGTTTAAGATGATTGCACAGGAACTGGGGGAGTTTACGTAATGTGATGCTACCAAAGTGTTAAACTTTATTGAAAAATAAATCATATGAAGTTCAGCAGAGTTGTCAGCTATGCACACATAATACAGCAGACTCCACCTACGCAGTAGTTCCTGTTGCTCGCTGCAGTTGAGACCACTCTGGTCACAAAATGAACATGTCAGCAGTTCTAAAACTTCATCACATAAAATTTTCATTCAGCCAACTCCCATATGGAATTGATATATCTTTCACTACTTCATGTCGTCTCCTGAAATAATTTGGCTAAAAAAGTACTTTCCCTTAAATTCAGATTTTCCTTATTATCAGAAACTTATATGCATCATACAAGAACAACCCCAAACTTATTCAGTAAAATGTGAATAATTCTTCTCAAATTAATGTTTTTCACAGGTGTTAGTATAAATGACTCATCAGACACTTCACTGTCATTCTTATCATTCACTTACTGCTGCCATCTAAATGACCACTTCAAGATTATTTTTAACCTTAGAACCTCAGAACGATTTTAGAATCCTTTCTACGACACATAATTAACATATTTTAAGACTGGATTTTGTTTTACGATTTTTTCACTGACTTTTAAAAAATGTACTAGAGTCAAAAGACACTTCTAATTTCCACTCAAATGTGGAAAAAGTTAGTTTAAAGTTAAAAGTGTTAGTTTTATATTGCAGTTAATATCAGGTCCCAAGACAACATCTTAAACAGAAAATACATGATTTAGTCATAAATGGTATTTCATGAATAAGGATGTGTTCCTTAGAACTTCCCTATTTCCACATCAGAGCTGTAATTTCCCTGAAA
>VXBC01004824.1:14646-26391 GCA_013399945.1 Ploceus nigricollis | reverse complement strand
GCTGAAGAGCTCCTGGATCAAATCAGGTTTAGGTCCCAAAACAAAGTAATGGAGTACTTTAATAAAAAAAAAAGTTAAATATAAAAAAGTATAAGACATCAGTTGTAGCAGATGTGAAAATGTTTTGAAAAGTTTGAAAAATTCAGCATTAAAAAAAACATTTTTAAAAGACAATTTGACAGATTTGGAAGATTTGATACTGGGATACTCTGATTTTCCTTCAGCATACTATTAGAGACCCATAATGAAACTCACATTGGTTTTGTATTGAACTGTGTATTGTGATTCCTACACTTCCCTCAATGTAATTTGTACTTGTATTGTATATTATATTGTACTATTGACCGAACTGTATATTAAGAGTCAACACCCTGCTAAACATAATTTGTATCTTCACTGTAATTTAAGTGCATTGCTGTATCACTCTGCTAAATCAAAATCCCATGTAATTTCAAATATGAAAATCCTGTATTTTTCACTAAACCACCCACACACAGAATATCCTGAAGAACTTGGTCAGAGTGCATTGTACTCCTACATTAACAGGCAGTCAGCAGGTTTTTCCTGAGGGTGAGTGGTACTCACTAAAAGAGTATGGATCACTTTGGCAAAAATATTCTTTCTGATTTGGTGTTAGTCACAAATAAGAATCTAGTAATTGTGATTAAGCCTNTAAATAAAGTTAGTATAAATACTAGCAAAGGCTGGAAAATCTCACCAATAACTTTGAAAAGGAGGGATGGGAAAACCCTGACCATGATTTTTCATGGAAAGCAGGAATCACTGATCCCACCTATACTTTGGATGAATATGAAAAACTGAAAGATTCTAAGAAGTTGAAGAAAGGAGAGAAAAGCAGGGCTTCACAGGTTGCTGGGTATTTACTTCTGAGCACTAGTGCATAAGTTGGAAGAGAAATTAACACAGCACATTAGTACAAGTGAAAGAAACTGTTAAATAGTATAACTTAAAACAAAGTAAAATTCCTATTACACT
This sequence comes from Ploceus nigricollis, assembly GCA_013399945.1. Classification (NCBI taxonomy): domain Eukaryota; kingdom Metazoa; phylum Chordata; class Aves; order Passeriformes; family Ploceidae; genus Ploceus; species Ploceus nigricollis. Next base: position 25,395 of record VXBC01004824.1, on the reverse strand, counting down.
GCATTTTCAATATGTGGAATATGTAAAATGACCCTGTCAGGCTGTACTGGACCTCAATCTTTCTCTCTAACAAATTGCAAAGTAATTAAAATGTATTACATTGCTATGATTCTAATAAACTAACTTAGAGAAAGCTCTGAGGACTCACAACATAGAGATTCCGTTTACATTTAAATAATCTGTAAAACTAGTTTTATGGAACTATAGCATTGTTATTTTTGAAAATCACCATTTTTGGTTTCTTACTAATTCCTGTAACAAAATAATTCTCTATTTGAAACACTAGATCATAAAGATACCAAATAATTACAAGCGGTAAAAACCAGTATTTCATTCACACGTGCACAACTTTTTTGTGCATATGGAATGAAGAATTTAACCCCAGAAGTTAAGGTTCAAATTGTCAAAGATGTCTACTTATTCTAGCTACTTAAGCTGAACGACAAGCAACACATTCTTACTGGTGCTGAAGTCCATGATCTATCCAGTGTCTCCAGAAATAGCTACTTGCCATGTCCAGAAACCAAGCTTAGAGGTGACCCACTAGTCAGGCAACTTTTTTAAAATGTGGACAGGAGGCCACAAAAAGGGAGATGTTCTTCAATCTGTATGGACTACCAACATGAAGTATTTACAGCATATTGGTATCATAATTTCCATTGTTGTATATAGGTATATATATATTGTATGTACTAAAGCAATTACAGTAATTTCACCTGTCTTTGCACAGTGTAAAATTAAAAAATAGCCCCTATATATAAAAATCTGTTCAAAGAGGCATCTCAGCAAAATCAAAGCAGAAACTAAAGAAGATCTGCTGGAATCTACTGCACAGCCTATCAGCAAAAAACATAGTTGTCAGTAGAAAACCACTACAAGTCCAAACTACAAGCTAAAGATTAGCAGATATCAGATCTATTGAAAAGCTTTAATTCATAGCACTTACTAACAGCTGCTTTCTCAATTCCATTTCCTCATGTAATTTTTCACAGTTCATATGAAAAAAAAAAATCATATTTTGCATTCTAATGTGATCTACTTGTGGTCAATGTACTTACGACAAAAACTTGATCAATAACTAAAATTATACTGGAATTTTTAGGAACTGATATTGCCATCTCTATACATGCTTACTGAGTTATTAATTAAACTCCATAGTCTTCCAGGGTACACATCTGTACAGAAGTGTAAAAAACAAAAGCTTTGTCCCCGATCACCAGGCATGTCTTTCCTATTAATAAAACGAGTTCCTCAGATACAACAGAATTACTTGGTAGTACTTTCTTATTTTAGAAATTAAAATGTAATATCATTGACCATACTGCCAGATACTATAAGATCAAATAAATATTCAATTATTATGTTGTTAGAGCATTCTCCTGTTTTATGCTACTTTAAAGAGAAAAAAAAGTACCAAGTGGGGAAAACATATTTTATGGTTAGATTTGTGCTGCTCTCAGGCAGCACAAATCTAACCTACATCAATATACTATTCCAGCACAACTTCCTCTGGGCAAAACACAAATGAAATTTGAGGAACAAGGTTACTTGAATGCGTTCAGTTAAGATTGTCCAGAAGTTCTTCACTGAACCAAGACCTCTTCATAAATTCAGTATATAAGTTCAGTATAAAAGACGCAAAATAGACTCAATCACAGATCCATATTCATGACAAATCAATTCCCAAATTAGAATTAAAAATTTGTATCTTCAAGCTACAGTTCCTGCAGACCACTAAAACAAATATCCCATGAACACTTCATATACTAGAAAACAATTGCATTTAAACTCCTCCAAGAATGAATTTATTTTGTACATTAAAATATATATATTACATACACTTCTCAGCCAAGACACTTAGCAAAATCTCTTTGGCTTTAAAACTAAGTCACTTCCAATACTAATGGTTTACAATGCAGCTTCAGATTTTGACAAAGGTGATGATAATTCTATGGGCTACGTTTTTTTTTAAGTTGAAAAACTGAATTTATTATTAGAATAACTTACTAAGCAATACTCTTCACCAATACATCAATGAATTAATCCTTTATAAATCCTTTTTTGTCTTTTTCTTTGGACCATAACTACAGAGAAGCTCAGTTCCAAAAGATCACCCTACAGAAGGGATATCTGTCTCCTCGGTAAACATCACATCCAGTTTGCCTACCAACTCCATTGCTACCCTTGAGAAGGCAACTGAGAAGCTGCACTGATGCAGCAGGAAATCAATTCTCATTTTGGCACACCTGATAAGAAGAAATTATACATGCCTTTCTATGCAAGACAGTAATTCTATCCAGTCCTTTATGAGGTTAAATACTGTATTTTAAAGCTAAGAAAGCAGTACAATAAGAGCTGCAAGGTTCATCTAGAGAACAGTGGCTATTCAATGATCACAACATGTACTACTGTCCAGCAAATGAGGATAAATGTTACAAGAACTGGCTTGTATTCCCCTCTTGATCAAAATATTGGCTAATCTTAGATCCTGTACGTGTCCACTAAAAGGCAGATAACGGTTACTCATTAAATATGGCAAGGGACTAGAGCCACCAGTGGTAATAATCAAAGCTATCAGCTCTTGCCATTTCTGGAGATCAGCTGCTGGTCCAAAGGTTGACAAGCGTATTGGAAATTCAGGAAAAGCATTTATTTGACGTTTTAACACATCCCTTTCCTAAATACCTACAAAAGATTATACCAGATTTTTATAAAAGGTTTCTTAGGGTCTTCAGAACACCACACACTTCTCAAGTGTCAGAACTTTTTTGTAATTACGTCAATCATAGCTTGAAAACTGAATTTAAACAAAACAGAAGTGATACAGGTACCAGAGAAAATGACTGAAAATACATTTTTCTAGCACACTTAGACTGTTGAAGAGGTAGATAGTGCTGGACTCTTCTTTGCTAAATGATGATGATATATGAAAAACATACATAAATTACGTGCTTGATTAACCCATACTCACACAAAAACAAAGTATTTTAAAGAAGTAAAACTTCATTCAACAAAACATTATGGGAGGGAAAGCAATACTGGAAACTGTAATACTTATGTGGTAAATATAAACATGCCTCTATCAAGTGGTTAACAAATTTTTATCTACCTATGCAACACCAGGAGAAAAACCTTTCTTTCTGAAGCAAGTGGGAATCTTCAACCAGAATCTCCCATTCTAAGCTCTGACACAAAAGAATAGTAACTGCATCTACAAGTGTAATTTTCCCCTATTTAAGCAGACTTAGCCTATTTATAATGTTACTAAACAAGCCTTAAATGGTTTGATTTCTAATAATATCAAATCGAGCACATCTCACAGGATGCTGACAGTGAATGTAAAAACCAAGGCTTCTTCTCATAGCAGAAGCCACTGTTTCCATTTACAAAAGGTCTCTCCTTCTGTTTCCTTATCTTACAAACTAATGAAAGCAAAATGACTATGAAATTCTGAATCATACTTAAAATGCTAAAAAACATATACAAAGATCCCCATACTGAATGCAGTCTATATACTATAATTATATCATTTAGGGCAATGGGAAATTTTAGTCAACTTGAATCTAAAAACAGTTTCTAATGTTGCGTGACCAAACAGTGCTGGAAAGAAATCTCTGGGACCAATCAATGTGCATGCAAAGTTAGTATGCCTGCTCCTTCTGCTGAATTTGCTTTTTTATTGCTTAAGGGAGCAGAAATACAACTGTATTAAATACAACAGAATATTATTACCAGAAGTTAACATAGTGCATTGAGTATAAGACCAAGGTTCATTATGTAAAAATTGTTAGTATGTTGAGTGTGACATACAGCCCACACCGTACTGCTGCACTTATTTTCTTGAACTGGCAACTTGAGCTACAATTTCTCGGATTGATTCCCCAGTCCCTAGTATTTCTCGGTGCTCAATCTTTTAGGCATTAATTCCACAAGAAGTCAGACATAGATAAAGAAAGGCTTCAGGGAGAGTGAAAAAAATAACACCAATAGACAACAAATAATCAATTAACCTAATTTTTTTTCATAAAGGAATACACAACATATATAAGAATATACAGTGATAAGAAGAAAGCACAAAACTCAAATGTCCAAGTGGTCCTGTAAAAAAATTCATTTCTGCCAAAGAACTCTGCATTAAAAGTGAATTCACAAAGTCTCTGCTAAGATTTAAGCATGCTTTTCANATGTTACTAACATCTGCTGATCACCTCTATTCACAGAAACTTCTTAACAGAACCCTAGTATCTGAAAGACTTCAAATATATTAATTTGAATATATATTATCGGTATTAGAAATGGCTACAGACCATCAGAACACTTTCCCACTTGTGGAAAGTGATACAAGTTGCAGATGAAATAAAAAGCCTCAATTTCTTAACTTTTCACAACAGCACTAGCCAGTATCTTCTTCCTTTATTTTCTCTGCAGTTATTATTTTACTGGACCCAGATAAATTAAAATACAAACTAATGTACAACATATAAATCCCCCTCGTGACACAGTCAGAAATTACTGTACCAAGAGACTATACTATCATAGTCTCAGCCAGCATAATTTTTGCCCAAAAACAAGAACCAAGTATGAATGCTGAATTACATTTCTACTAACTACTATCTGGAATATGGAGGAAGCACCTTCATAAAGAGAAATGTATTCAATTAGCACAGATCCTTTGTATCTGACACAAACAATCTTGAAAAAACTCAGAAAATCGTCTAGCCACACATCTTTAACCCTCGTGCCATCACGTGTCAGGCAACTTAATGGGGCTACAGTTTGCCAGACTCCTTCATCAGTTCTTCAATCTTTGTCTTGGATGTAAACATTCTGCTCACCCAAATGCTACCATTTCTCTTTTGGTGCCCTTACAAAAGTCAGCCAATAATTAGATTACAATGAGAGACAGATGCATGAAAATAATAATTCCAGTTCCACCTAGGAAATACCAAAACTTGCCATGTCCAGTACAACTCTTAATAACTTCCTTTAACCAGTAAGCAGACATGCTTAGTGGCTACTGATTCTAAGACAGCTCTTACTTTCCTAACAAAATACACCCTTATCTATTGGAAGGACAATCATCATGCAAAGAAGAAAAACTTTAAGGTATATGATTTCTTGTCAGGATGTTGCTACTTTCACAAAACATTAATACACCAGGAAGTCGGCAAACTACTGGATGAGATGGAGAATGTCTCGGCATTACAAAAATCCTTGACTCAAAAATGTCATCACCTAGCCAGATTATATCATACACAATCCATGTAAATAGGAAATTCACAATATGTTTCAAACATAATGTCAAAAAAAACATCAGCAGGCAAAAGGAATTTAATCTCTAATTAAAAAAGAGCACTTTTACTGCAACCTACCACATATCAAATCTTTAATTACTTTACTAGATGAAACTTAATATTAATATCATCCTATAAATTACCATAACATTTTCTGAAATATGCTCTAACCCTCAAGGTATTCAAACATACTCATATATGATACAGATCATGGGCCTAAGCTGTCTCTAATTTTCAGAAAGATGCTTAACAGCTAATTGAAGTATCATGCCTGGCAAAGCTGCAACTCAGATAAAAAATGGAAGAGAAAGTACAGCTTTCCAAAACTAGTGAGGCAGAAGACACAAATCAATTACTTCAGGGTTGAAACAAGGAGGGAGATGTATTGATGAGAGGTCAATTGAACCTACAGGAGTCAGCTCAACAATGCCTAACTTGCCAACTGAAAGTATAATATTGCTTGGTTACAAGAAGAATCAATTAACAGGCATGCTGTCTCTCAAGTCAAGAAAATTTATCTGCAGCTGTAAGAAACAGCTACTGTTAATGAAATGTATTTGAGAGGGAAAAAAACATCAGGTAAAAATTGCAGGTAAACACAGAAGTATGCAGTGATGTTAGCATCAGACCCATAGTCACAGACATGGCATCAGCTCCAGATAATCAAATCTTAGGTAATCAAAAGATTATCTAAGGGAATATGAGAACTAAACTCCAGTTCTGCTAACTGAGGACATTCTGGAAAACAGCACCTGAAACTTTTGTGATTTACAGAACTAAAATGGTACACTGATATGAAAAAGAAATGTTTGTCATCCATTGTGATCTATACTTTTGATGCACAGCACATTTCCATAATCTTCACAAGTCACACTTGATAAAATAAAGTAGCTTTATTCATCAACTTTGGGTGGCTCTATACATGATTGCTAGGTAAAGCAGATTTACTTTTCATATTTACTTCAGAGAAGGAAACCCCTATGTTAAGAACATTTCTTAGATTTTGTAGCCTGTCTGCACAAGGCAGTGACTCTCTAAATGCCTATATATATGATCTCATAAAACCATAAAATTATCATCAGAAATATGTATTAAATAGTCCACTCACCTTCATCACTAGTTGCTTGTTGTTTAACCAAAGTCATTGGAGATCTAGCTGGGGGTTTATGTAGTGGATGACGCCAACTCTTACATACTTTCTTTGTTTCAACTTCCTCTGACTGAAAGGAAAAGACACAACTAATTTAGTATGTAGTTCTGCAAAATTAATTATGACAAACATAAACATTCTTCTGTAAACAAGCACAGATATCAAGTCTGTAAATACTACCACAGTATACTTGAAGGACCTTTAGTGTACCAATACAACACTTGCCTCTAATTAAGAATATATATTTTCATTTAAGAAGTGCAATCCTTGTCATACACAAATCATTTCAGGTATAATTTACCGCAGCCCTTCCCAACTTAGAGAGCATAAATCTTGTTTTGCTCATGCGATGTTTGAGTGGAAGATCAGCATCCTCCTGATTTTCCGCAAAAAATTCTGCATACCTGTAGCACAATACAGCCACTAACTGTGGCTAGAAAAATGAAGCAGAAACCCACTGGCTTAGCTTGTGAAAGATTCCAAAATTCCTCAAGAATAAAAAATTTTAAAAAAAAAAAAAATCTGGAGTTGAGATAAGAAATCAAGAGTCCTGATAAATTATTAACATGTTGATTTGGTATATGAACAAATTATTTCCTCCCTCCTGTACTCCTATGTACATTAAGTTTAAAGTCATTCAAGCTTCAAGAATTAAGGCCAACACTTCAAAGTCTTGAAGTGCTACTCAAGGAATTCCAAAGAAAACGAGTTACTAATGGTGTCTGGAGGTTCAGAACCAGAGGAAGGGCAAGGACACTGGCAGAGATGTGGGAAGGACTGAGTTTCACACAATTCTTATGGACCACAGCATTCTGTGCCTCAAGACCCTGAACCCAACCTAGCAGACTATACACATGCCCCTTGAAGTAGATTATAAAACAACATTATATTTACCATGATAAGCAGAGGGCAGAAGATGTGGTCAAAGCACAGGACAGGTTTATGGTTTAGAACAGTTAGTAATTAAGTAAAAAGGGAACTGTCAGGCTTTTTAAATTGCATTTGTACAGTACACTTCTTCACTTAAAAGAGAAAGAAAGAATACACAGTAATACTACAGAAAATCTGAAATCTAATATATAAATATAATGTGGTTGGAAGGCACAGGAAGAGATACAATATCTAATACATGTTAATTAAACACTGAGATGTTTGTACTGCTCCTTATTAAGCTGGAAAGGCTGGATCCAAGATTATCAAAACTTACAACACTGAAAAAATTCATTACAGTTCACGTATGTGGAAGAGTCAGCATGATTTTCAGTTTAGTTTCCAAAATATATTCCCCATGAAGTCTCGCAGCTTGGCAGTGGATTTCCTGCTTTCTCTCTGCCAATTTGAGATTCAGCTCACCACTCAGAAAGCTACTGACAATCACCACAGCTTAATTTTTCATTTTGCATCCCAAAGTCAAAGTTGACTATGTATCATAGCCGAACAGCAAGAGGGGAAAAAAAGGCCATATGTTTGTAGGTGGCCCAAAGAGAAAACATTATTAAAACCTACTGTATAAAAATTGAAAATATATTCCTTTTAATAGTGGGATTTTTTCCTTCAAGTGTTTCCCTTACATATTTTAGTTCATTTCCAAAATTCAAGAACAGTAAGCAGGTGAAGCTCACAGCCCTGCTCATATTGGCAGGCAGTGAATATGGGAATAGCTTTGAGAATAGTTGCTGACACTTCAGATTCACAAACATAAAGTGAAATTACTAAACATCGAAAATAACAGGGAAAAATATGCCAATAAGCAAACTCCAAAAACAGTCTGCTTTTGGATCAAAATTGTCACTCTTGCCTAAACACTTCAAAACACATTCAAATTACCATCTGATTAAAATCATGCATATTCTTAAATGCTTTAATATGGATATCAGGTCTCATTAGAAAAATGCTCATTCATATTTCATTAAATCAGGAATATATTACTATTATGATGTAATTTGTTTCACATACACAAGACATTTCCATTCTGTCTTCTTCACCATTTTTTACAATGGGCACTTCTCCATCTTCCAAAGTACTTCCAGAACTTTCTAGGTTGCTGATACCATCCTCTGTCGAGACGCTTTCCTCTCTATCTGGATTTTCTGCTTCAGAAGTTTGTCCCTCTGCTTTATGGTACGGTATCGATGAAGCATACCGACTCTGAGATTTCAAACTGTCTTCTTTTCTACATCTATCAGAAGCAGTCTTGCTGGACACAGAATCTTCAAGTGTAAAGAAAAAATGACTGGAATCTATCCTGTCCTCATCTTCCATTTTTGTTTTCTCTAGTACAGGAACAGGGCTCAAATTTGAGTCAGAAGGGATGCTTCCTATAAATTAAGAATATGATTTGTTAATAAATGCCGTTTTACATTACCATATTGAATTTCACAGCAATCTAAATTATTCAAATTCAAAGCATGGTTCCTCATTTAGAAATCATACAGAAAACCATTTGGTGGAAGGGCATACACAAATGTGGAGCATAGGTTTTATCGAAGAATAAATTAAATGTAAATGGTTTGAGTTTAGAGTATTAAATATAGTTTTGATCATTTAATCAGTATTTTGCATTTGAATTGTAGCAGGTCTTCGTTTAATTCAAAATAATCAATATTCATGTAGCTTCCTTAGTCTTTACTCAGATCACCTACATGCAGTTTAAGTGAATGAAAAAAATATAAAAGGCTGGTATATTAACCTTTTACCCTGCATTTTATACATATTATACCTATTATGCCTATTTTCATTTAAAAATGAAAATAACCAAAGATTAATGGTATATAATTACAAAGACATATTTCAAATAGATACCAAGAATATTTTTCAAACAACAGCATCAGTCTAAAACTGAAAAGCAATTAGCATTAATTCTATTTTTTAAAAATTAGCATAATTGTATATTCGAGTAATACTGAAGAGTGAAATTGAGTGGATTTTATTTTATAAAAATTCTTCCTCTGGTGAAGCTTGCATTGGAAAGACAGAACAATGGGCTAGAAAGGTCACTCAAAAACATTCCTGAAGTACTCTGGCATACACTGCAGTGAATTCTGATCCAGTAGCACATCCATGATATTAAAGAAAACGGTTTCTGTTAAGTCCCTTGCTATTCTTTCTTCACAAAGGTTATTTGAACTTGTTTTTTCTGAAAAATTTCCTTTTCAAGTCAAATGAATATAAATCTTAGTAACACAAAGACAATAGTAAAATGAAATCTCTGGGCACAAACAGTACTGCTTCAACTGAGAACAATGGACATACTAAGACAATGCAGAGCAAACTACCTTCTTCGACACAAGTACTACTTCTATCATATCTAAAAACGTCCTACAAAATTTTCCTACAAAAGTCCAGGCACCACACTTTAAGAGGACAAAGGAGAGAGGGCAGCTCTCCACTCTTCTCTGCTTTTCCTTCCCTTGCCCATAAACACAGAATGGGTGCTAACTAAATACTATTTTCTCTGTGGTCATGAACATTCCAAACCTCTATTAAGTTGTGGCAAGATGCAAAGCAATACCACCTTAAAAAAAAATACTAGAACAGACCTGGAAATGCTTTGATAGAGCACCAGACAATTTGTGTAGAGGAATTTCTAAACTTCTATATTGCAATATCTTGGTATCTCTATGTGAACCAATCGTGGCAATTATCACCTCCAAGTAAGCACTAACACAACTATTAATATTCACAATAATTAAACTCTGTCTATATGCAATTTAAAAGTGAATTTTCAGTAGCAATATAATACAAAATAGGACCTTCTAAACTTGAAGTTAAAAGTCCAGTTTGCCTTATGAACAGGAATGAGGAACTGTATCAGAATTGCAATGGAATGTGAAACAGAATAAATTAAGTTCAGAATAGACCAAGTATATTAGAATAAAAATGGTTGTGGAGGGGAAAAAAAATCTTTGCCTTGACAAGACCTTAATAGCTGTCAGACAGCTCCAGAGGAAATTAACAGGAACCTGGAGGCTCAAAATACAGCATTTCTGTGCACAGGTGTAAAACACTTCTAATTTGTAGGTTCATCATGTAAATACATGTAGCATACTCACAAGGACATATGTTCTGTCCTGTTTGAATAGTGTTAAGACATTCTGTATCATTTCCATATCAAAAACACTTTGCTGTAACACGTATGAGTCCACTGAAGAAATAAAATTTACAAAACCTCACTTTTTGCTCCTTTAAAAGACACTTAATTAAAAGAGTTTTGGTGGCATCACTCTCAATTCAGAATATTAACTTTGGCATTTTCTCTTTCTTACCAAATATCAATCCTCTTTGCATAAATAACTCTCTGTGTAA
>VXBC01004824.1:3162-14614 GCA_013399945.1 Ploceus nigricollis | reverse complement strand
ATATTTTAGTATGCTACTCTAGGATAATAATTTAGTTTAACATCCACTGATTTGTCACATTAGAGTATAAACAGCCTACAACTTACATATGAAACATAATCAGTGCTTATCTCACCTGCAACCTTGACATGATCCAATAAATGCTGATGCAGATGCATTCTACTACTGTTTTCTTCTTCCCCAGAAGGCAATCCTGTGTTTACCACTCTCAGTTTTTTTTCTGGTTCTTCACTGACCTTGAAGCCATCAGTAGCTGCTTCAGTCACTATGATTTTTGCATCAGTTACCATAGCAGATACTCTCTTGTCCTCTGGAGTTTTAAGCTTTTTAGATCGAGATCTGGTGTGCTGGAAGCTGTTATAGGAGATATTGCTGTCAGAGTAGAAAGTCTGTCTTGGATAAGATAAAACATCTACCAATATATGTCCCTTTCACCTGCTTAAAGTGGTAAAAAACTGACAATTTTTCACCTTTTTGTGTTGAGATAGTGCTACAATTTATTAAGTGATAGATTAACAATTGATTGGATTTAACCTTCTAATCTTTTATCACCATTCCATGGCAAAGTTGCTAAACTCTAAAAGTAAAATAGTCTTTAAGTAACTATTACTTAACTAGCACACAAACTAGCTTTTTAATAAATCATTCTTTTGAACGCAAAAAAGAACTATCCTTACAAGAATAATAAAGACAAAACTCTCTCAGTAGCAGTAAAATCAGGTAATATTTCCAAACCCTAGTGCTAATAAAAGACTAGTCTGAATATCCTCATAAAAGCTGATCTGTTTGGAAGTTTTTAAATTAGTTTTAACAGAACCAACAAGCATCTGAAAAAGGTAAAAATTATGATCACCAAATATTTCAAAAGGCTACAGTATCAAACAATATATATATATAATTATTCTGCGTTAAAAAAAATAAAGTTGAAATTAAAGACTGAGCGTAAGTTTTTGCACCCTCAGACGTATAAGGGAAAGCTTAAGGCAGGAGAAATGGCAAACCCATGAGAAATAGGTTCATAATTTATATGCTCAGAATAAATGTAATAGGAAATTAGTCCAGTTTCAAAATCAGCTATGCGAAGAGGAGTATTTAATGTCATCATACAGCAGGTTTCAAAGCTCATAACACATTAGAGATAAAAGCACTACTATCGCAGGTGAATTTTAAAAATTTTAAGTGAGTTTTACAAAGGTCTTGCATCTTAGATTCTACACATCCCCAGAAAAACATTTTGCTGCCCCTTACATTTTATTCCGTGTCTACAAATGTGTATCTTTCAACACACTTTTTATAAAATAGAAATTTACAGAAAATTTGCCAAAGTATGAGACAACCATCAGTTCCCATTGTAAATAATAGAAAGTATTATTATTATTTACATGCAGTCATTAGATGTTATATAGCAGCAACAGATTTCAGCTGTAAATGTCAGAGATAAGCTCTCCCTGTCACTATAGTCATGAAGATTCCCATAGATGATATTTTTATTTTCACTTTGCTGGAACTTGTATTATTCCCATAATCAAAATGATAAATTTAACGGACACATTACTCTAGAAACAAAGCTGAATAAACATTTTATCCTCCTCTGCAATGCACGCTGTTACCATGCCTGAAAAAAAGCCAACTCAAGACTTAAGCAGCACTGGAATTGTGTTTGTTAGCTTAGCAAGGTGCATAAATCAGCCCATGTGTTCCTGTGATAAAACTTTCAATGCAATTACTAGAAAGTCTTTGTTTTTACTCAGAACCACCTATCCATAAGCGTACTACCAAACGAATCACTGCTGGTCCAAGCGGGAATTTGCACTTATGCTGTACAATAGATGCAGGGAAACCTACTACAGGGAAAAATGGCATTCACCTAGTTAAACAACAGAATTACTCTCTCTGCAAGTCCAGGTTAGTATTATACAGATACTAACAAACTGGCTGTTCAGCTGCTTCATTAGCTGTCTTCAAGAAATGATTCTACCTCACAAACTACCCTTACCCAGAACAAATGCGGTATTATATTTTCAGTAACAATGTTCCACTACAGTGCCAGTTGGTCCTTTACTTTTCAGGTTGACTTTCCTATCTTTTCCTCAAGACATACATTAACTTACAAAGAAAATGAGGAAGTTTGGTTTAAGACCAAGTTTAAAAAGCCACTACACTGTAAAATTATTTGGAGAAGGGAGATCTTTAAAAAAATCAGTATTATCTCCAACTCAAAAAGCTGCACTAAAATACCAAGATACCAATAAAACTGCCCACCTTTGGCTAGAAATTAAGTAGATCTTTGTTAGATAATGAAGAAGAAAATCCATAAAGATCCTGTTAAGTAAGACAGGAAAGCACAATTGTACAAAAAATGTGCAATGCAAACAAAAAACATAATGCATCTCAATAAAATAGATATAAAACTGCTTTAAAAGGTCAAAGCTTTTATAGCTTCAGTGACAAGCTGAGAGACTTTATTCTCCTAAATTTCTTTATTATTCTAAATTTCTTTTATTCTCCTAAATTTCTTCTCCTAAATTTCTGGTGGTGTCAGCACCACCAACTGAGATTTAGCTCTTATTATGATCTGCCACTGACCTGTGGTAGACAAAAGACAGATCTGGGCTGCAGCACTGCAAAAGTGTGACAAATAGGCAATGGTACCTCCTTAGAGTAAAATGGCAGTGAGGGCTAAGACTATTACTAGAGACTTGAAACAGCTAGTGGGATTCTATCACAGCTTTATGATAACTCTTTCCTGTTTAATCTCCTTTTCAGCTCTTAGGAGCTAAGGAGACTTAGGAGTCTTCTCCTTTGTTTTTTGGTTGCTGTGATCTCTATAAACACTCGTAACCATCCATACCTTGAAAATTACACTGGAATAACCCTTACTAAAGAGAGATTTTAAGTGACACACTGGAATGCATTTTGATGTTCTCCATAATCACTAACTTTTTTAGGTACACACAAAACTTATACGTTGAATTTCCACAGTCACTCTGAAAAAAGACTGGCTTGTCCCCAGGTTCATCTTAATACAGAAAACAGAAAAACCATTTTTGTCTGAAGGAAATTAATTTAAAGAAAACATGTGACATATTTTAAGCCCAGCTGGAAGTTAAAATCCATGCAGCCATTCCTCTCCCTCCAACCCCTCCAGTGGGCAGGGGGAGAGGGGGAGAGAGAGAGAGAGAGAGAGAGAGAGAGAGAGAGAGAAAGAGAGAGATTATGGGTTGAGATAACAATTTACTGGAAACAGCAATGAGGTAAGAAAATTAACAGTAACAGCAACAATATTAATAACAACAGTTTATATAAGTGGGTGACTACACACAAATGCTCATTTGAATCCAATCAATCCAGAGCCATGAGGCTTTCTGTGACAAAAGGACATTATAGCCCCCAAGGCCCTGGGTGCACACCACACCCCCTTCCTTCTCAGAAGTGAGAATCCCTTACTTCTGTCCCCCAGCAGTGATGTGTGTGGAAGAGACCCCACTCCCTCACTGCTACTAGGAGAAAATAAAATCCATTTTGGTCAAAACTAAGACAACATCAGAGAAGTGGGCAAAACAAAACAGAAAGGACACTGGCATCATATAAAGACAATTAAATAGATGGCAAAGCAGCATAATTACCTCTTGGGAAAGTTCTGTGGTTTCCTTCTTCTCTGTAGCCAGATCTCCACTTCAGGTGTTGATTCAGGAGTTGGCTTTGTATGATCAATGGTATATAAATCCTTGCCCTGTTTCCACAGCTGGTATCTCTCTGGCTGAAACTTCCTCACAAAGACATCCATGGATATTGACACCATGTCTCTCCTACAAGTGCACTGCAAGACAAGAAAGGTATCTGTAAGTGACAAGTACTGGAATAAGCCACAGTTTGCAGTTTAAAAGCCCAGAACAAAAATCCCATATGTACAAACCAATTCTACTTTAATCAGTATTTTCCTTTTTCACTTTTCCTCAATTTTCAAGAGGAAAGGATTATTCAAAAGAAAAAACCATCTGAACCAATGTGACACACTAGGATTCCCAAAAGTACTTAAGGACACTCCATTGTTTCATTAACTCCTATAGGTTAAGAACAAAAAGAAACTATAGCATTCTTTCTGCTCTATTAGCTGTTTTTGATCATTTCAAGCAAACCTTGCTACCTTGTGTAGTGCTCACATCAACCTTGAATCCAGAGATTGCACGTATATTGAGTGACATCAGAATTTAACTTTTAAAAATAACTCATGTAGTAGTATCCCATTGACCCAAAGGTCTTTACAGGCATTTACAGTCCCAGCATTTAACTCTTCAAAACATAAATACATACAAGTACCATATCAAGTTACAGTTTTTCCCAATTTTTTTCTACAAAGAGTAGAAAGGAAGCAAGAGAGAGGAGTACTATGTCTGAGGTATGGAAGGGCGTGCTATATCCATGTAATCCAATCCACTGTACAGTGCAGACTCTAGAATCAGCTGTAATACTTTCCTCACCAACTTTAATCTAATCCCTGACTTTAGTCCCCCAAAGAATTTTTACATTGTTTTTCTTATACATCTGCATAGAGTATTTTTGTCCTATTTGAACAGAATCTTAATGGTCATGAAAATGCAAAGGAGCCTCCACTTGAAATACTGTAGATGCTGAGTCAATTTTCAGATTAAAGTCATTGTACCCAGTACCCAAAAATACTTGACAGTAGGCAACTACATTAAGTAAATCAATACACCTACAGCACACAAACCACTATAGTGGGTTAATTCTGGCTGACTGCCAGGTGTCTATCAACTTCCTCTTCCATTTCCCCTCCTCAGCAGGACAGGGGGAGAAAATAAGATGGAAAATATCACAGGTCTAGATAAGGACAGGCAGATCTGACCAACTACTATATTTGACTTCTCTTGAGGAAATTATATTAAATGTCAATTAATAAGAGATTATGACAGTGAGAAACATGAACAAAACTAAAACCAGCTTGCTTCATACTCATTTTTCAGGCTTTACTCCACTCCTGACTGGTGTCTGCAGGGATGTTTCTTTCACATTTTCTCACTCCTTGCTCTCACAGCTGCTGCAGAGCGATTTTTTTTCTTTCTAAATTTGCTATTACATGTATGCCACCAGAGTTGCTGACAGGCTCAGCTTTGGGCAGCAGCAAGTTCATTTTGGAGTCAGTTGGATTTGGCTCTGTCCAGTGTGTGGACTGCTCCTGATCAACAGATGGTGGTAATTAGCCACTGCTAAAGCAACTCTACACTACCAAAACCTTGCCACAAAAACCTTAGCAAATTTTTTTCAAATTAAAAGCAAACTGATTGGCTAAAACATAGTCTTACATAAAAAAACTTTGAAAGAACTTTGCTATAGCTAAATAACTCTGTTAAAGCACAAAACTGAGACAGTATTTCTTTTCAGGTAAAAAGAGGTGTATAGAAAAATCTGCTAAATTAATGGCCTGGCTTTATGGTTTACTACAGCTCGTTTTATTACATTTTTTTTTAAACAAGCAGAAACACGCAAAGGATTGAATGCTACTCTCCTCCTAGCTAGGTTTCTGCACACTAAATGCAGATTTCTTTATCTACTATATCCATCTATCATTGCTAGTTCACCCTTCTTCCTCTTGAAATTCATAAGATATGCAATGAAAAAGCATCTGAGATGTGTTAAAAATGCTTGCTTTCCTTTCAATATGTCAGCATTGATATGCTGCATATTCACAACACTGCCATCTAATGGAGGATGAAATGGGAAGAAGGAAAAAAAATTCAAGATAAAAACTGTAATTTTATGCAGCTGCCTTTAATTATAGTTTTTATCCAAAATACCATCTGAATGCTCCCTTTTCAAACAACATGCATATACACACTTACACATGCACTCTGTAAAAACTCAAACATATTTGAAATAGTATGTTCCATTCAGAAAGTCCTTGATTGGACACAATGAGCAGTAAAAAAAAGCAATGAAGACACTTCTGTACACTGGAAAAGTGCATAGAAATCCACAGTAATATTTTTAACTTTTAAAATTGAAATTTGTAAAATAAAGACAAACAACAGTGGATTTTCTCTCCCTTTAATGCACAAATCTTTTCACATTTGAGCCTTGTTGTGACAAACCAACAAGAAATTACGGTTAAAGCCAAAATTTTCCTGTTAAACACCAAGACTTCCAGTGCCTTGACAAAAAATAATTACTTAAGTAAGTATTGAAGCATTAAGAAAGAAAATACATCTAGAAATAAAATGTATTCTATGCTGAAATGATAATTAGGTATTAAAAGACTCAAATCACACCTGAATGGGACACAATTTCTGTCTTTCAGTAACCTTTGATTAGTTTCCATTTCATTTTAACAGAACTACTGCAGAAGAATTAACAAAATCAGGCAGGTGTTAGAAATACAGTAGATTTTTTTTTACGTTTTCAAACTTTAAAAGTATACTTTTGCGTAAAAAGTAACAGTGTTAACATCATGCTCAACAGTATCACTGCCCTGAAAAACAGAAGACAGGCTTCTAGGCACTGAAGGATGGAAATACTTGGACTTATCATATCAGATGACATCAGCAGATACATTGTGAAAATAATTTCTACTCATATTTCTTCAAATGATTCAAGAAAAAAAAAACCCACCACAAACACAAAAACTGTTGCTTTGATAAATAATCTGGAGGATCTTCCATTCTTCTTGGTGGTGGTGGTGGTCGTGATAGTTTTTACTAGTTTTAATTCATTTTTCATTTGACTGGCTTGTAGCTGGCAGTTATGTCATATCCTGCTCCTAACCTGAAAAAGTGACTACAAGATTCTCTCTAAAACAAAACTAAATGTGATTCTGTTGAAGAAAGCTCTTGGGAAAAACACAAAGCGGACATTTCCCTGTCTACTAAAATATTTAGTGATTTTTTTTTTAAATTGTAGTATTTTTTAAAGTAAATGCAAAATCTAAGTAATTGGACTACCATGCAAAAGGTAGCTGATGATGCCATAGATAAATATCACAGCCTTTGTACTGGAAACAATTATTTTCTATATACAATAGAATAGTTTGATACTTATTCTTCAACCAAAGACTAATATCACAATCAGCATACTTAAGAGAATGAAACTCCTTCACAATTCTTACTATTAAATTCTTACTATTAAATTCTTATTGACATCATCAATGATGATGGCTCAGGGCAAATTGTCCTGGTTCAGGGCAAATTTGGGAGAGAACCCCAAAGGGGTTCCTTTAGGAAGCAGATTCAATTGGCCCCTCTCCCAGCCAGTTCGGGAAAAATACCTCCTTGGAGAAAAGTGGAAAAAACTGTTTATTAAACAAGAAAAAACCTAAGNCGCTTCTTCTCTCCCCCCTTCACTCAGGGAACAAGTCTTAAAGGTGCAGAACTTATTATTCAGCATAAACAGAACAGACGATTTGGGGATAAAAGCATCATACAGTCAACCCAGGACCTCGTGCCACCACCACGACTATTATTTATCCTGCAATATATACACAGCCTGAAAGTCAGCAATTCAACTAAAATTTATTAGTAAGGGCAAACCTTTACAGAATGAATTGTAAGAAAAAAGTTTAAGCAATTTTAACTAATTGGCAGAAATATATGTGAGATATATATGTGATATGAGAAAATCACCTATGAGAGACATATGTAGTCAAAAGGATGTTTTCAAACAGACACTATTTGTGAATGGAAAAGAGAATAATTATTTTATCGTTTAAAAATACATTTTTTTTTCCATTTTGTACTCTGATTAAGGAAAATATAAAATAATATACAAGCTTCTAGACTTTTACATATTAAGTTAAAGTTACACACTTAAGCCCATTCTAAAATACATGATGTACCTAAGAAGAGTTTTTATAAAACATTTTTTATATCAATACGAAATGCATGACTTATGGGTCTTTCCGGCTTTTCATCATTAGTATTTAACATTAACATTTAACAATGAAAAGCTCTTTAATCAAATAAATTACAGGATTTTAAAAGCTAGAATAAAAACATCTGTAGAGAATATTGTATTTTGCTACAACAGAAAGCTAACAGATGGCTTATTATTTCACCAGTAGTAGAGGAGTAGTATTTCTTAGAAGCATAGTTTTAAGCACAAAAATCTACATCCAGAGTCAAGTCTTCATGATTAGCATTTTTATTTTTTAGTTCAATGAAGTATACCTCTGATGTATCTTGTAAGATATGAACTGATGTTTTTGTTCACAAAAGCATCTTCTCCACCAAAATATCAGTTGTTACACTACTTAGTATGTTAAAATATTTAACACACTAAGCTTGAAATATCTGAAGGATTTTGAACATTTTGCATTAAGTATTGGATTTTGTTAATTAAAATGTGCTTTTTACTATATCTGAAGTCTATTTTAGTTAAAAGTCTTCTGAAGTTTTAATTTGAAGAAGAATAGTAGTACTTCATTAGGCTATTTTTTCCCTTCACTTACATAATCATTTCAGAGAGAAAGCATTATCTAATTCACATTGCAATTGCACAATGTAGGCAAACTACACACGTATGGGACATCATGTGGAGGCTAACAGTCACAGGAAACCATGGAAAATTCTCTTCTTTATAAAGAGAGAATGGATTTTTACAAAACAGTTAGCAACAATTGAAAGCAACAAATTAGCAGGATGAGGCAAGCATTAGGCTGGTAACCTTCTTTACATTATGTAAGTATGCCCTAAAAATATTAAATCAAGGGTTTTTTCAGTGATATTCCTTTCTAACTGCTTATAATGACTAAAGCTTTCTTCAGAGAACAGCAGCAATGATATATTTATTGGAGACAAACATTTTAAATAATTTAGATTCTTCTTACCAGCTTCAACTATACGCAATCAATTATTTCATGCACTATATCCCACTCTTACAATACTTTCAATGAAGCATGTCCAAACAGAGGCACCATTTGTTGGGATTCAAGAGGCAGGGATGACTGATTGATGATCAGAAGCCAATTTATTGGGCCCAACATGGCATTTATATAGGACCACTTAACACTACAATCATGTAATGACCTGAAACATTGCCTTATATGTAACATCCTGTTCTTCTTATTCAACCAATAACATCACATTTCACTGTATATGGACACCCCTGCCTTTCCTTGACCTGAGTTACTGTTTGCTTAACTCTGCAATGGTCATCTGCTAATGTGTCCTGCTCCGTTTGTCCCGTGTGTTTCATCTTATATCCTGTTTCCACAACCCGCATCCACAATGCACTATATCCCACTCTCACAATACTTTCAATGAAGCATGTCCAAACAATGTAAAAAATGCATTTTGATAAAAAACATTTTATAGGTCCTGTGACTGGAACTGCTTCCTATGGACTGCCTGTAGAAGTGCTTGGAACACACTGTTTGCTAAGAGGACAGGATTTAATCAATCCTGGTAACAGTAACTGTCCTTTGCTATGGAATCAGGCTGTGATGTATTTCCACGCAAACCTTCTGGCAACTTGTAAGCAGTGTTGTAGAAACCTTTGGTAGCAGTTAGCCATCTCTACAAGCATTGAGAAAGCAAGCTTTCCTTTTTTGGTAAATCATAGACAGTACACTCTTTTCTCTGACACATCCTGTCATACACAACAGAAATACAAATGCAAAACACCATTCTTTAAGGTCCTTTTTATATAATAGAAAAAAATTCCTCTTAAATTCATTATTTGTATTCACATATGCATAAGCAAACGGTGTGCAGTATTTTTTAAAGAGTTCAATATTAAATAGTGCCTTACAAAACATCTGGCTTTTTTTCTTAATTCCTAATTTATTTTATGTTTACACATAATGCCACCTATATGTTCTTACAAAAAAGACTCAGTTTGCACTATGTATAATTGATTACATTAGCATCAGTTAACATTACAAAAATGTGGTCATTTTTTTCCCCATTCGTTTGAAATCTGCACAACAGAAACAGTGTGACAAGACACAACTATAACCCCAATTTTTCTTAAATATTCCACCTCACAGCCCTTCCTCTTTACCCTTCAGCGGTATCTTTAACGGCACTACTCTTACCCCTTGAAAGACTGAGTCACAAAGTCACCATTAACCTCTTTTTCTTTATTCTGATTTCAGTCTGTATTTCTAGCTTGAATCCTTCTCCTGTTTCGCTCACATTCACTTCTCCATCCATCCCTGATGTCTATACAACAGAAACTCCTTCCCTGGAGCCTTTATCTCTCTGCTGTGGGTCAACTGCTTTTGCTCCATCCTTCTCTTAGCTCTCTGTTCTTTCCTTAGTACCTTTGGACTTCCCTTTCTCAGATCCATAAAGTAACAGCTTCTACCCCATATCTTTATCTGCCTACCAATTCCTGTATTTTAAATTGGAAGTATTCTGAAAATGCAAAATTAGAATTTATTTTAATGAAATTAATCTCCTTCTGCAACAGACCAAAATTAACCAATTCTGTAACAGCTCCTAAAGAAAGAAACCGTCTGTGCAATAACATGTGTGTGCATATATATTTAAATGTATATATAAAATTATAAAAAATAACTTGTGCAGTACCTAATACATATACTAGGTCATAAATACTACGCCAGTTATCTTTTTTGTACAAACATTACAGTTATTATCATGGATTTACTAACAGAAAGTTTACTATTATCAAACACAAAAAAGGAATTCACAAATGACCAATGTACAGCAATTCCGATGAACTGCATTATTCTTAGCTCACTAATTACAGCAAACCTGTAACACATTATAGGGTAAGAAGATAATGTAACAGGATACCTAGTAATGAAACATTCCTTCTCTATTTTCAAGAATCAAAAGACAATCAATAGGATATAAACTTTAAAATTCCATTCTAAACATACCACCTGGGGAAAACGTCAAATTAGAACTCGACATATTGCAGATTAAAGGGGAAGATATACACCTGGTATGAGTAAATGGGCTGAGGAATAGGAAATTTTCTTCTATTTTGTATAGCAATTTATCAGTTAAAATAAACTGTTACTCCATTGGATTACTTAAGGCCATTTTCTGGCACAAGTAGTATGTGTCTCACAACTAACATCACCAGTTAGTGTGATACAGCAAGTCAAATTACTGTCAGGACTTTCAGAAGTCTTTTTTAAATTTAGGCTGGGGTTTAACAATAATTGACAATTCATGGCAATACAACCAGATGAGTATATTGAATCTTTTTTCCACACAACTCACATTTTTAGAGAGCTCCAAGTCTAGTCGCCATGATTAAAAACTATGGTTGCAATTACAGATAATAAAGTTGAGGGACTGATCATGCTGAAAATTAAATACTATTATTGTATAAACCTCAGAACTGTTGGACAGTCCTCACTGCTGTGTCCTAAACACAGCACAGAAAATGGAGTAGTGACTTATCCCTATATTTATAAAGTTATAAATTACTTTTTGAAGTTCAGAAAATATCTTGTTCTAAGTATTTT
>VXBC01004821.1:197483-219445 GCA_013399945.1 Ploceus nigricollis | reverse complement strand
TTTCTTCTCTCATTTCTGCTTCTGTCTTCACTTAGAAGAGCTGATGTTACAAGCCCCAGCTTGTAAAACATTCTGCTCTGCTGCTTGTTTCCATTGGGATAAAGGAATTGGTCACATTGGATACTGTTTTAAGTTTGAGTAAATTCTGGAGCTTAAGGTCACTGGAGGAAATCAAATTCTGGTGGTTTTAGTGTTAAAACTTTGAGCTCTGTTTTACAGCAGAATGAGCCAAGATGAATTTCCTTTACCAGTTAGAGCAAAAACAAACTCCCCAAGAAAGATCACCACAACCAAATCCCCAAACCATAAGAACAAAACCCCTGAAGCAGAACCCTTGGCCCTGTGGGCTGTGTCCCTGTGCTGTTGGGTGAGCAGGGAATTGCTCCTGTCATCCCTGTTTCACAACACTTCCCTGTGAGGACACAGCACTGGGAAGCAACAGGTGCTGACAGGGCTGTTAACAGCAGGCACAGCTTAACAGGACTGGGTGTGCATGCAGAGGTGACAAACCTGGGCTCAGGGCTGTGATCGAGGAATTAAGGACTGCACCCAGAGCTGCCTCTATCCGTGCACTTCTCTTGATTATTTAGGGGCCAAATTTTCTTATTCAGGTGAAAGGAGACTCTTACTGTCAACAATATCAAATAATTGAGAGCTTTGGGTTTAATTTTAGGAGCTGGGGTGCTGAATTTGGGGTGGAAGAGCAGCTACTCACAAGAGAGAAGCCTGGAGTTGGTTTTTGTCCTGTTGCTGGCAGTGGGGAGCCACTGGTGGCAGCACTGGAATGGCTGTGTAGGAAAGTTGGGAGAAGGAGTAAATGTGGTGTAGCTGCTGCTCTGTGCTCACACACAGTTCTAGATGTTCTTTGTGGTCACTGTTTAAGAGGCTCTTTCAAGATGTGCATGTATAGGATTTTTTAGTGCTTTCTTTCCTTTGCCCTGAATTCACTTCAGCCAAGTAGATAAGGAAAGATGTTTCCTTTTTTCTCTTCAAGACATGGTCTTTCCCAGTTTGATTTGACAACTTACCAAAAACAGTCTTTTCCCCCTGGGATATCTGGCTGTTAACTTCTCTTCCTCTCTGCTGGTCAGAAATACAGCAGAGGTGTTTAATTCCCCATTCCTAGAAAGTAGTTTCCATCTCTTTTTCTGCACTTTTGTTTTTTTCCTGATGGCAAGTTTTACAGGATTTAGAAACTGGTTTGTTGAGCATGGAAGAGCAGCATGGATGGATTTGCCATTGTTGTTGGCTGTGAGATGTTTTTTGGGACAGTTTGTTTCTAGGAAGTGTCTTTGACAAAGTCAAACTGTTTCTATAGTTGAGAGGAATGTGCAGGAGCTTCTCATCTTGTTTGAGGGAAAACCTCCCTCACCTGGTGCCTTTTGTATGTTGGGGTACAGAAAATAAAGCTGGTTCAGGGGCACATCTACAGCTCACAGTCAGAATAGTTTTTTCCTTGCCAATGCCTTTTTTTCCTGGTGCAATGCCACATTTGTGAAACCAATACTCCTGAGAGAAAACCTTAATTTCTGTGTACTTACCAGCTCCAGTTTTGGCTCAGAATGTTAACAAAAGAAAAATGCTGATAAAGGCAAATGTGGTTAGATTTTTTTCATTAGTAAATTAGTTACTGGTGTGCTGCAAGCTTCATTTGTATTGATCTGAGTGATATAAATGGCTCCTGAACACAGTGGCATTTGTGTGCTTTACTTGTGATTATTGCTTGGGCTTTTTTTGGGAATGCAGTGAGTAATTCTTTAGCCTGGTGAGTTTCTTTTAGTGGATGTGGAGAGTTGAATCCATTTGTGCCTTATAACAAATGACAGCCATGACCTGGGATAAATTACTAATCTTTATGTGAATTGACAGTGCTTGAGGAGAGAGGGGCAGGATGAATCACACGGCTGGATCTGATGTGTGGAAGGAGGTGATATTAAATGAGTAATGATTTAATCTTCATCCCCAAAAGTTTTCTGAAGCTGGGGTGTGAAGGAAGGAAATGGAAAGATGAGGTTGTTCTTGTTAAGGCTGTGTGATAACAGAAATAATTCCGTGTAATAAATGCTAAATAAATGATTTTGTGATTTTTATTTTTCTTCTGTTCAGATTAATGGTGCAATGTAGGAAACCTTTGAAGGTTTCAGATGAACTGGTGCAACAGTATCAGAGTAAAAACCAATATTTAACAGCTGTAGCAACGGAAGCTGACCAGGAACCTGAAATCGATCCTTATGCCTTTGTGGATGGAGATGTGGAGTTCCTATTTCCTGACAGTAAAAAGGACAGGCAGAACATTGAGAGGGAAGTGGGGAAGAAACACAAGGTGAGTAAAGGAGCAAGGCTACAAATCAGTGATGAGATTAAAACAAATTGCCTTAGGCACGGGATAGAATTTAAATCCTTCTTCATGTATTTAGAAGCAAATTAAAAACCAAATTATATTCTAGCAGAAATGATCAATGAAATGAAGCAGCATGTCTCTAACGGCACCTAAATATTTTTTTGGCACACTGGTGGTGCCATTGCATCAGGGTTTATGAGGAAAAAGCTGCTGGATCAGTCTGGCTCAGTGGCCTCCCTGTGGAAATAGGTGCTGGCAGGTGCCTGGGGAGAGAGGAACAACAAGGCCAGTGCTTTGTTCATGAGTGGAAAGGTCTGGGGGTAGGTGAGGTGAGCCCTGACTCGGTCCCTGGCCAGTGAATTGCAATTTTTATTCTTTTTCTGTGCTTTAGTGCAGCTACGTGAGACTTGTACTTAAAGCAAAAGGGCACCTACAGAAAAGGGGAAAATATAACTGCACTGGGGGCTTGTCTGTGAAATAAATTTGCTTATTAGCATTAGTTATGTGTGGATGCATTCCATTCAGGAACTGATACAGTTAATGTGTAGCATCTGATAGCAAGGGTTTTTCCTTAAGGTGTTGTAGCAAGAATCCACAGCTTGCTTTGTAAATTTATCCCCAAGACAAACCCTGTGTTGGCAGCCCAAGCTCTGCTCCTCCTGAGCCAGCAGCAGCCCCCAGCCTGCCCCTGCTGAGCTCACAGGGTAACGAGAACCTGATCCTTCTCCAGGGACAGAATCCTCACAGGGACATCAAATACCTCCCACCCCACCCATTAATTTAAGCAAACTTTTCTCTCCTTTTTTAATAGGCTGAGGATGGGACATCCAGCGTTACAGTTCTGTCCCATGAAGGAGAGGATGCAATGTCTCTGTTTAGTCCTTCTGTCAAGCAAGGTAAAGAGGCTTTTTTTTTCCTCTTTGTCTTAATTGTGTTATATTAATGGTGTCTTGAATAGTCAATACATTCTAATAAGCTGCTAAGTTTTTTTCCTGCAGTCTGCTTGGAACATTTCTTTGTTGCACCTTGCAAACAAATGTTGGCTATAAAATCCAAATGCTCTAAAATGGAAGGGCCCTCACCTCCGTGTAAGATGGATGAGATGAACCAAGGCCATCTCACCCCCTTGGTTTCCTTTCCCCCAGCTGTGGAAAGAGCTCTGTAATGAAGTTTTTAATGAAGATGCAGTGCCAGTGTTGTGATGTTGGTCTCTCCCCACAGATGCCCAGCGCTTGGCTGCCCACGCCCGCACTGCCTCGACCAGCCTGTTCCACGAGACAGACCTGGTGGTGTCCTACACTGACCTGGACAATCTCTTCAATTCTGATGAAGATGAACTCACAGTAAGTGATGTGCAAAAAGTCCTGGCAGGTGCCAGCCAAAAAACCAGCAAGGAACAACTCTTGTCTTTCTGTGGTTTGGGGTTTGATTTTTTTTTCTGGTGTTCGTAGGGGAGGTTGCAGAACATTCACATGAACAAGAGCTGTGGCCCCTCAGTGGCAAACGGACTGTTCTGGTTGACTCATGCAGGCAGATTTTTGATGCAAACAACCTTTTGATCTTACTTCCTTACAATCCCCACAGTGTGTGCTGCCTGAACATACCTTTAGTTTGAGTTGTACAGATTCAGCAGGTCCTAGTATGTTCTTTTCCTGTGGTCTGGGCTCTGGTTTACTGCTTCATCAAGGTAATATTGAAACAAAGCAGCAACTTCTGAAAGAGAAAAGGCATTTAAACACTGGACATTCTGCCAAATAAGCTGCTTCTCTGCAGCAGCTATTATCTTGGAACAGTTTCTCTTGCAGTCTGATGGCTCTGAACCCATTACCTTTCTAGTTTCTATTTCAATACTGTTTGTAATCAGTTGTCTTTCCTGAACTGTATGTTGCTCCATGTTTAATCCTAAATCCCCTTACCCAGACAAAATGCCCATCAACTTTAATGTGAGCTGGAGCTGAGTAAGGGCTGAAGGATCTTAACAGCCATCAAAGGTCATCAGTATGTAAAGGAAGTGCATTTGCTCTTAAACATGAACACTTACATTCTGTAGACATCTGAACTGTTTAAAGATGGTAAAATATCTCTTATTCTTTTACTTTTGACAGCTTTTCTTGTTGCAGGATTTGTGTTTGTTTTTTCTGTTCCTGTGGTAACACCAGTGATGTTAATGTGGCTCTGGGAGTGTTGTGGTTTGTTCTGGTAGACTGTGGGCAGCCCTAATTTAGCTCCTTTTACTGTCTGCTGTAAATGATGAGGGTTATTTTGTAACTGGTTTTTCCCTTCAATAATATTGTGACCTGTTGGGAGAGGTTCTCTGGGTTCCAAGAATTAAGAACAAGTGTAAGCCCAACCTTAGGCTTCTGAGCTATTTTAATTTTTCTAAATATTATACAATGTCTCAGCTTTGTATGTGCAGATGAGATTTCCTGTTAGCAGGAAACATGAACATGTGTTTATGTCTGAAGTGATTT
Source organism: Ploceus nigricollis (assembly GCA_013399945.1). Classification (NCBI taxonomy): domain Eukaryota; kingdom Metazoa; phylum Chordata; class Aves; order Passeriformes; family Ploceidae; genus Ploceus; species Ploceus nigricollis. Next base: position 214,633 of record VXBC01004821.1, on the reverse strand, counting down.
TATGACAATACTTCTTTCTTAGCCTGGATCTAAACGAACAGTGAACGGCACTGATGACAAATCCAACTGCAAAGAGGCAAAAACAGGAAATCTAGACCCACTGTCATGCATAAGTAAGATTTATTTGTGTTTTCTTTTTGCCTAAAGAGAATGCTAGCACAAAACATTTGACTGTAATATGTTGTGGCAATTTGGAAATGTACCCTTCATTTGCCTTTGCAAAATTTTGAGACTTGGGAAACACTTCAGAAAGTTTTCATGCTCTAAAGTCTGCTTCTGATCTGAAATTAGGCACTGCAGATCTCCATAAAATGTATCCAACTCCCCCTTCACTGGAACAACATATTATGGGGTTTTCTCCAATGAACATGAACAATAAGGAGTATGGCAGCATGGACACTACACTTGGAGGAACAGTGCTGGAAGGGAATAGCTCTACTGTGGGAGCTCAGTTCAGAATCGAAGTAGATGAGGGTTTCTGCAGCCCCAAACCTGCTGAAATCAAGGTAGGTGGTGCTGACAGCCCTGATCAATGCTTGTGGTGATTATTGATCAGTTCATTACTTAAATCTGAATAGGAATGGGGGGAGATTAAGTACAATTTGAAACTTGTCCTGCATTATTTTGGGGGAGGTAATACACTTGGTAGTATCTAGTGTTTTACCACTTAAACTTCAGAGACAGTAATAGTGAGCTGCAGAGAGATGCCTTTCATTCATTGCAGTTCACTGAGGTTTGTTTTGGTGTATTGTGAATATTGTGTGTACACATCTCAGCTTTCTCTTGCAGCAGTGTCAGGATTTTGGGTTAAGGAACTGCTGCTTGAACTCAGTCCTGTTTTTTGGAGAAGCATTTAATTGCTGCAGTGATCTAATTTACACATTAATGCTTTCCCATGTCTGACTTCCAGGATTATTCTTATGTTTATAAACCTGAGAACTGTCAAGCTTTAGTGGGATGTTCCATGTTTGCACCACTGAAGACTCTTCCCAGCCAGTGTCTTCCTCCCATCAAACTGCCCGAGGAATGCATTTACCGCCAGAGCTGGACTGTGGGAAAGCTGGATCTGCTTCCTCCAGGCCCTGCCATGCCTTTCATCAAAGATGGGTATGACCCTGGGGGGTTCAGCTTTGTGAGGTGCTCACTTTGCCACCCCTAAATATTTATTTTGTCAATCAGTAATGGGAATATTTGTATATACTCTGTGTTTATACAACTGACAAGAGCCTTTAAAAACATCCTTCTGGCTAAACCTACTGCAGGAGACTCTTCTCAAAGAGCTTCTTAACTGTACATACATTTTATTTGTTGTCTTCTTTAAAGGTTTCTTGGGGAAGCTTAATGGTGCAAGTTCAGGTTTAATAAGTAATGAAGATGGTAACAATCAAGATAAATGTAAACTTGGGACTTTGTTTTTGCGGTGGTGTAGTCGGTGCTGGAAGGGCTTAGTAGGTGGTGCTGCTGTTTCTTAAATTATTTTCTTAAGTAGCAGTAAACTCAGCTGTGCTGGGAGTAGGAAAACATTTCCTGTGCTGTGTGACTGGGCCTGGTCACAGCAGAACTGCAGGGGACATTTCTGTACCCTGCATTTGGTAGGGATGGTCTTGCTGCCAGCTCTTCTCGAGGAAAAGATTTCTTTTTCTCTTCTGCATTAGTAGCTGGTAAAAATGGATTAGGCAGCAAGGAGGTGTTATGTATTTCTTGATAAGATTATATGAATATTAGATCTTGGATTAAATACTGATGTTGCTTCTGTTACTCATTAGCAATATATTTCCAGGTCTCATTAGCCTTACAAGTTTTTGGAGATACTCAGGTGCTTAGGAAAGAAAATGTTAAACTTTTCCAGGTAGTACTTTCCTTGTGGATTCAGCTGAATCTGCTGTCAATAGACCTGGTCTATTTTCTTAGCGTGTGTCAACACAACATGTAAATAAAACATGAATGAAAAAGGTGTCCTTTAGACTCCATACAACCACAGAATTTATAATTTATTCTGACCACACTTGTTTCCTGGGAGCTTTGTGCAAAGGAAAAGACGAAAGGAGGCAGGGAGCGATTCTTTAATGGTGCTGTCAGTGGGAGTCCTGCAAAGTCATTTAGAACAAACGCTCTTGAAGTTCCTTAGGGAATGAAAATCTTACTGTGGATTATGAAAGACTAGCTTAAAAAAAGCAAATATTAATTAGGAAGGTCCTTCTTTAGAAATCTGAGTCTTAAACTTCAAACCCAGTATGTTGTGTACTTAAAGCCTTTCCTTCTCTTGTGGCTGCCGTCAGCGATGGGAGCACCATGGACCAGGAGTACGGCCCTGCCTACACCCCCCAGACCCACACTCCGTTTGGGATGCCCCCGAGCAGTGCCCCTCCCAGCAACGGCGGGGCTGGAATCCTCCCTTCTCCTTCCACCCCTCGCTTCCCAACTCCCAGAACACCAAGGACTCCCCGCACGCCCCGCGGAGCCGGCGGGCCTGCGAGCGCCCAGGGCTCAGTGAAATACGAGAACTCAGATTTGTACTCCCCAGCTTCCACCCCCTCCACGTGTCGGCCGCTGAACTCGGTGGAGCCTGCGACGGTGCCTTCCATCCCCGAGGCACACAGCCTGTATGTGAATCTCATCCTCTCCGAGTCCGTCATGAATCTCTTCAAAGACTGCAACTTCGACAGCTGCTGCATTTGTGTTTGCAATATGAACATCAAAGGTGCTGATGTTGGAGTTTACATTCCTGATCCAACACAAGAGGCCCAGTATAGGTGTACCTGTGGTTTCAGTGCTGTTATGAATAGAAAATTTGGCAACAGTTCCGGGCTGTTTCTTGAAGATGAGTTGGATATTCTGGGGCGAAACACGGAGTGCGGCAAAGAAGCAGAAAAACGCTTTGAAGCTCTCAGAGCTACTTCCATTGAACACGGCAGTGGAGGGCTGAAAGAACCCGAGAAACTGCCCGATGACTTGATACTGTTGCTGCAGGATCAATGCACCAACCTGTTCTCACCCTTTGGAGCAGCAGACCAAGACTCCATAGCCAAAGTTGGTGCCGTCAGCAACCTGGTACGTGTAGAAGAAAGGGATTGTTGCAATGACTGCTACTTAGCCTTGGAACATGGACGGCAGTTCATGGACAATATGTCAGGAGGGAAAGTTGATGAAGCACTTGTGAAAACTACTTGCTTGCACCACTGGTCAAAAAGAAATGGTAAATATTGAAAACAATTTATTTTCTACTTGTCCACCTGTTTGGGTTTTTGTTTTTGAAGGGTCTTTTTTTGTGGTTTTCCTTTGTGGATTTTGGATGCTGTTTTTGCCACTTGTGTGCTCGTACAGACTTCTGGTTGATGGTTCAGAATAACCAGCCCTTCCATCAGCCCTGTGCTGATCACCAAGCAGAGTAAGGCCTTGGCTGCTCTCAGCTGTAAATTCCCAATATATATCTGAAGTGTAACATGAGACCACTGTCAGTGTCCACAACACTTCACCGGGTTTATCCTTTAAAGAGCTTTTGGTGAGTGGCTCTACAGAGGCTCTGGAATGATTGATACCTGCAGGAAGGGTTCGAGTGGTGACTGTATTGTCAAGGCCACTGTGGCAGAATTAAACAACAGCTCTGATTCAGTTGGCTTCCCCCCTTCTTTAAGGAGGAGAGGGGGGCAGTAGGTTAATGGCACATGTGGCAAAAAAAAGCATTATTGTAGCCTTCACTGTATGTTGGGTCTGCCAGAAATCCTTGGATTTTTCCTTCAAGGGCCTGACTAATGATGCAGTGTCTCCTGGAATACTCTTCATTGTGTGTATTTGCTTACTGTTCTCTAATAGAATTTTCAAGTGGCAACTCTTAACAGGGTTAGGGTGAAAGATAAAGTTATGAATTACAGGTAGCTGCAGTTCATAGTTGTAAGTGAAGATGAGGAGGAATCCTGGGAGAACACAGCCAGATTCCTGTGCCTTGCTGGGGAATTAACTTGGAAAGCCCAGACTGTAAATAAATTGATGTTTTCAGGCACACAGGAGAAGACCCCATGTTACTGTGACTGATGTTTGGGACAAAAAGATGAAAAAAATACTTAAAAACGGAAGACTTGGAAATAGTAGCCATGCCAAATTTTGTGTCAGCTTCTACAGCCTTGTACCTGAAATGGCCCAGTGGTGGCTCTGGATGAAATAGGCTGAGTCTGCTCAAGGCTGCCCTTGACTTCTCTGAAATGAGCACTGGGTGGCAGCCTGCAAATCTGCCTTTTTTGGGAGGGGCAGTCCAGGAGTTCCAGGCTTCTACAACTTGTTTGGGGGTTTTTGGGTTGTCTTTGTTTGTTTTGTTTTTATTTTAGGGTGTTTTCCCGTAGTTTAACTCAAGATGGGAGCCTTTCAATGGGAAAAATTCTAGAGGAAAAAACAAAATTAAGAAAAAAATCCATCTGTGTATTTTGTCAGGGGAAGAGGGAGAACTGTAAATCCGCTTGTGCTCAACTTTATATATCCCAGCCTCTGGGTGGCCTGCAGGTGTTTTTTAGAAGAGAGTGTTTCCAGTGGAGGTGGTTTGGGCTGGTGGCTGTTGTGCAGCTGCCCTGACCCCGTTTGTGTCCCCGCAGTGGTGGATGTGAGCATGCAGTGTTCCCAGGACATCCTGCGCATGCTGCTCTCGCTGCAGCCCGTGCTGCAGGACGCCATCCAGAAGAAGCGAACGGTGCGGTCCTGGGGCGTGCAGGGACCCCTCACGTGGCAGCAGTTCCACAAAATGGCTGGGAGAGGCTCCTACGGTAAGGGCTCCATGGAATCCTGCTCCCTGCGATCTCCTTCCTCTGCTCCATCCACACAAACTCGGGGGCTGGTGCTGCTCAGCCTGTTGGAATTCTGAACAGCACTTGACCTTTCTTTAAACTAACGAGAGCTTATTAGATAGAGGAGAATTCTTTTCTTCAGAAAAGAGAAAATATTTATATTCCTTAAAACAGGCAATGAATTAAAGATGTGCATTTAAAATTTACAACTTCAGTTGCACTGTTTGTATACACCTGACACTTCACCCAGTGAGGGACTGAAATTGCAAAGATGGGTTTAGTGTTAAAAACAGAGTAACTGCTCAGGTTTTTATACTCAAAATTTTTCCCTTCACCCCATTTTAATTACTCTAAAGATAGGGAGTTAAAAATACTGATTTTGAAGTGCTTGAGACAGTGTGCTTTATTGCTCAGTACTGTCAGAACTGTGTTCAAGATCTAGGGTTACTCAGTGTCTTGTCTCTGATAAATGTTTGGAGTGGCCAACACGTGATGCATTTCCAGATAGAAGGTGAATTTTGTGCACTCACGATTTAATGACTTCATTAGCATATGAGATTGATTTACCACTGTGTTACAAGAGTGACCTTTCACCAGCAGATCTTTTGTAGCTATATTTAGAACATGGCAATTATACATTTACATGTTCTTAAGTTTGTTTCCTTCTCTGGCCCTTACCCATCTGCTTAGAATATTTACATTTTTTCCCTTGTCTTTGGTCCCTGATTGCCTTGGCTCTGTGGGAAAAGGCTTCCTGGACAGTGCAGAACTGTTCCTGATTGCCTGTGTACTGATAGAAATATAAAACACTGTGGAACTTCTTCCTGAGGCCCTGAGATATTTCAAATAAAAACAATCAGCTGATGGGTTTTTTGCAGAGAGTTGGATCCTGTACTTTGGATCTGTAAAACGAGAACTATTCCATTGATAGCCAGTGCTCCTTCCTGTGAGATGCTGGGAATACCAGAGGCTGGTCTATTCATGTTTCCTTGAAGTTAATTTTAAGCTTTCTGCTGAAAAACATGCCTTGCTTTTCCAGGAACTGATGAGTCCCCAGAACCACTGCCAATCCCAACATTTTTGTTGGGATACGATTACGATTTCCTGGTGCTGTCTCCATTTGCATTGCCCTACTGGGAGAGGCTGATGCTGGAACCTTACGGATCTCAGCGAGATGTTGCTTACGTTGTGGTGTGCCCGGAGAACGAGGCTCTGCTCAACGGAGCCAAAAGCTTCTTTAGGGATCTGACTGCAATATACGAGGTACAGGATTTGTGGCAGTTTGCAGTGAAATGGATTTGGGAAAGGCTGTTTCTAATACGTGCTCATAAGGACTTATCAGGCTTGTCGGAGCTGATAGCGACGCCTGCTCAGAATGCTATCTGGGAAAGCTGCTCGGAGGGATTTTAGGAATGGGCACTTGGAAGATAAGGGCTGTTCGAGCTGCTCCCCGTTCCTTTCCGTGTTCGCCGTTCCCATCCGATAAACGCCACCCGGTGGCAAAGCTCTGCATTGCCACGTTAATCGTGTTACCTCCATTTAATTAATTAATTACATGCTTGGATTGAATGACGATTAGAGTAGATTATTATCAACCAGATTTTCTTGCATTTAGGAAAACGCTGACAGTAACCCATAAAATCACTATTCAACATTTCCTACTGGTGGAATTCTATAGTTAAAATGTTACTTTGGAATATTGTAAATAAACTGAGAGTTCTCTGCCTTTCTGTGATATATAATTTGTGTGATATTTAGCAGCTTTTAAGGGTTTTTTTACTTTCTTTGTAGTCCTGCAGGCTTGGTCAGCACAGACCTATCTGTAAGTTACTGCCTGATGGGATCATGAGGGTTGGCCCTACAGCCTCCAAGAAGCTCTCAGAGAAGTTGGTCACAGAGTGGTTCTCACAGACAGCCAACGCCAACAACGATGCGTTCTCCAAACTCAAACTCTACGCTCAAGTTTGCAGATATGAGCTGGGTATGACCTTTTTTTAATGGTCCTTATTTCATACAATTGCCACTTACTCCTTTGCAATAGAGAAGAAGGAATCATGGCTTATTGTCTTATTGATTGGGGCAGTTTTCTGGTTTTAACCTGTATTTGAATATGTGCTAAAATGGCCTCTTACCATCCAGCAGTGCCTTTAGGGAATAGCAGCGTGGCTGCCTGACAGGGACTTTGGTTGTTTTCTTGTATTGGTGACTTGGATTCTATAGCAGTGATTTCCAGCAATTCAACACATCTGGAAAAAAGTTATATTAAAAACAGATTTCTTGATATTTCTGAAAGGCTCTTTCGAAAATATTGAATTTGAAAATTTAGTAAAGGTATTTTAATTTGAGGGGTAAAATGTATGCTTGAAGTTTGCTCTGTTTTGTTGCAACTGTAGACTTCCATAGGTGACAAAAGCATCAAAACAGCAGCATTATAAAACTTAAGCTTTTTTTTCCCTGGTTTTAGGTCCTTATCTTGCTTCTCAGCCTTTGGATAATTCTCTACTTTCCCAAACAAACCTGGTCCCTCCCTCCAGCCAGGCAGCCTCTGCTCTGCCCCCAGTGACAGCCCCTGCTGCCAATTCCAACACTCCATCATCAGCTCCTGCAGCTCCCACCAGCAGCACCATCACAGTGACCTCCAGCAGTGCCATGTCCTCTGCAGCCACTACAGCCAACTCCACCCTGACCACCACTGCCCCATCCTCCTCCTCTGCCAGCCTGGGCAGTGGCATTCCAACGAGCAAGCCTTCCTCATTCCCACCTTTCAGCAATATGAACAATACCACTCCTGCCTCCCTGCCCACCCAGGCTGCACCAGTCCCAAATGGGCAAACTGGGGGGCAGCAGCAACAGCCAACACTGCAAACAGCAGGGATGTCTGGAGACACGGCTGCAGCACCTGCACAGCCCCATCCAGAGGTTTCTGAAAGGTAGGGAACTGCAATCACACCTTCAGCTGAAAAATCAGCTCAACTAACGTGAATTTATGAATGCACTTTCATCCCTTCAATAAAAATCCTGTATTTATTTTCACCAAGCTGCTTTTAAGGGAGATTGAGAGTTCAATTGTGATGGAGCTGAACCTTTTGGTTCCAGTTGTAGCTGCAGATTCTAATTACATCTCAATGTCTGCTCTGGTACAAAAATAAACTTCCTTTTTCTCTTCTCTCTCTAAAGAGAGGAAATTCACCAAACTACTCACTTCAATATTTTAAAGGGCTGGGGAAGGAGGGGGAGATAGATAATTGGCACCATCTTAGAGTTCTATTTTCTGTAATCAAAGTTAGAGTGGTGAAGACAGCTCTTACTTGTAGATATTCTTGTTCCCCAGTTAAGCAATAGTTGAGCTGTTGAGCTGCTGTAATAAAAAAGGCTAAAGGAAAGAAAAGGAATTCAGAGTTACTGATAAGCTCCTATACAAAAATGACATAAAAAGACTGTTTCTTACACCACAGTTGACTCAAAGATCTTTCAGATTAGTAATTGACAATTTGATTTAGTTTTGAAATAAAACCAAATCTTCATAAAACTCAGCTGTTTGTAACTGGTTTCAAAATTTCATTTCCAGCACTATGGATCGTGATAAAGTCGGAGTCCCCACAGATGGAGATTCACATGCTATCACCTATCCACCTGCAATTGTAGTTTACATAATTGATCCTTTCACATATGAAAAAAAGGATGAGAACAGTAGCTCATCCAGTTTGTGGACACTTGGACTTCTGCGCTGCTTTCTGGAGATGGTTCAGGTTCTTCCTCCCCACATCAAGAACATAATCTCTGTGCAGGTGAGCCAACAGAAACAGAGTATCCTTGGCTTTGGCTGTGTTTTGGGGGCAGTAACTCCCTCAAGGTGAAAGTTTCATTTCCTTCACAAACATTACTTACAGTTCTCCAGCTGTTAAATCATTAGGTTATAGCTTTTAAAGCAGTTTGGGTGCTATTAACCAAAGCTGAATCCTGTTGTACATTCCAAACTCCTCAGTTTTATCTCAGGGGAAACGTAGTGTGCACTCCAGTGATGAGTGAGGGATGGGAAATCTGCAGGACCAGTTAACAGAGGGCAGCTTTTAGGAGGAATCATTAAGATTCTCTTCTAAACAAATTATTTTTTCCTCTGAAGAAAATTTCAATGGGAATAATTTCTTGAAGTCTCACAGGGCTTTGGAAGAATTGGGAGAAATTTGACTGCAATGTAAAATTCAAAAAGCAATGTACCAAATACTGTGTCAGAAGCCACTTAATCTATTGATAAAACAATGATTTCTTTTTTTTCTCCTCTCCTCTGTTCTAGATTGTCCCATGTCAGTACCTGCTCCAGCCTGTGAAACACGAGGACCGGCAGATTTACACTCAGCATTTAAAATCTTTGGCATTTTCAGCTTTCACTCAGTGTCGGAGACCTCTCCCAACTTCCACCAACGTGAAAACCTTAACTGGCTTTGGCCCAGGTTTAGCCATGGAAACTGCTCTTAGGAGCCCTGATGTGAGTATTGTTAATGAGATTGTGGAATTATCCAGATCAGAGGAAGGTCCCTGCTTATCAACCAACCATCTCTTATGTTAGGAATAATTTCTTCCCCTAACTTCACTGTCTGTTCTGTCATCTTTCTAGAGACCTGAGTGTATTCGACTCTACACCCCTCCTTTTATACTGGCTCCAGTAAAGGACAAGCAAACAGAGCTGGGAGAAACCTTTGGAGAAGCTGGCCAGAAGTATAATGTGCTTTTTGTGGGCTACTGTTTGTCTCATGATCAGAGGTGGCTGCTTGCATCCTGTACAGACCTCTATGGAGAGCAGTTAGAAACTTGCATAATTAATATTGATGTACCAAACAGGTAAGAACCAAACTTTAATTCATTTTTAGCAAGTATATTTTCTTTCATTCCCCTGAAGAATTACATTGGGTTTGGTGCTGTAAGAATAACTGACTTTTGTAGGCTTGCTCTGTTGCAAAAGTAGTTACAGCAGATGAATATTTTCCCTATAATGTGCATATTATTTTGAGTTAAATATCTAGAAGAGCATAGTTTAGTTTCATGTGATTCTTGAGTGTTACTGTGTGTGTGTGTTCACACTTCCCCATCTCACTCACTGGCTATTAATGTCAATTTTAGAATATGATTAATTTAAAAAACCCAAACCCCCTGAACCTTCAGCTGATGGACTGCAATACCAACACTCTTGGCTCCAGTGAATGTTCAGGTTAATACAAAAATATTCTAAACATGGCATTAAAAACTTGTTGCAGGTGGGTTTTAGCTTTGTTTTCCCTTCTTTCTTACTTCTAGAGCTCGCAGGAAAAAGGGTTCTGCCCGCAGACTTGGTCTCCAGAAACTCTGGGAATGGTGCCTGGGACTTGTGCAGATGAGCTCTTTGCCATGGAGAGTTGTCATAGGCCGCTTGGGAAGAATAGGACATGGGGAATTAAAAGGTAACAGCAGCATTTTTTTTAGTGTCTAAAGCTTCATTTGAAGCTTTAATTTTTCAGTAATATCAAGTGTGTCCATCCCTGTTTCTGGAAGAGAACCTCACTGCTGAGATTTCCTCCCTCAGACTGGAGCTGTTTGCTGAGCCGCCGGAACCTGCAGTCCCTGAGCAAGAGGCTGAAGGACATGTGCAGGATGTGTGGGATCTCTGCTGCAGACTCCCCCAGCATTCTCAGTGCTTGCTTGGTGGCCATGGAACCCCAGGGATCCTTCATTATTATGCCAGGTATTTGGAAAACTCTCTCTTTTTGGCATGAGAACTAACAGTTCAGGCTTTGCAGAACTGAGGAAATGCTTGATTTCTCTCCCAAAGATTCCGTGTCCACGGGCTCCGTGTTCGGGCGCAGCACCACTCTGAACATGCAAACGTCTCAGCTGAACACGCCCCAGGACACGTCCTGCACTCACATCCTGGTGTTCCCCACCTCTGCCTCTGTGCAAGTGGCATCATCCACTTACACCACTGAGAACCTGGATCTGGCCTTTAACACAAACAATGGTTTGTACTTTGCATTTGTTCTCGCCTTATAAAAGCCCCTCGTCACTCTCTGCCCTATCATGAGAATAAACTGTTTGTTCTAAGGAACCGTTTCCATTTCTATGGAAAATCACTTTATTTCTGAATGTATTGTCATATCCTGCACATAGTGAAATTGTTGGAATTCATTGGTCTTGTTTTTTTTTTTCAAGATGGAGCAGATGGAATGGGAATCTTTGACTTGTTAGACACTGGAGATGATCTTGATCCTGATATTATAAATATTCTTCCTGCATCTCCTGGTGGATCCCCTGTGCATTCTCCAGGGTCCCACTACCCCCACGGAGGTGATATGGGCAAGGTAACTATTGGAGTAAATACAGTTTTGTGTGTGTGTTTTGTCTGTTTTTTCTCCAACTGTTAATTTCCTTTTGTGGAATTAAGAGTTTTAGATCACCTGGATATTGGATTGTCATGTCATGCTTGGATATTTCAAAATGTTTTGTGTTTCAGAAGCTACAGATAATTTCTATTAAATTTATGCTCTCCTAATCCAAAACCATTGCCTGTTGTGTTCCAGGGTCAAGGCACAGATCGATTGCTTTCCACAGAATCTCACGATGAAGTAACAAATATACTGCAGCAGCCACTGGCCCTCGGTTATTTTGTGTCAACTGCCAAAGCAGGTCCATTGCCTGACTGGTTTTGGTCAGCGTGTCCTCAAGCACAAAATCAGTGTCCCTTGTTTCTTAAGGTACTGTCCTGGCAGAGACTTGTGCAGCCTGAGGGATCTGGGGGTGAAAACTGTTCTGGTTAAACCAAAGTCAGTGCATGTCTCTGGGGATAGCTCTGCTTTTGCTTCAGGAGAGGCCAGGTGTATTCAGTTTTCGAGATTTGGCTGTTTGGAAGGTTCTGCCTTCTCATGGCTTCTTCCTGGTAGTCTGGACTCTTTTTTTTTTTTCCTGGCTTTATGCTCCAGGATTTTGTAAGAACAGGTTGAGTTCCTGAACAGAGCTCTGGCTAAGGCTGGACTCCTGTGGAGACTGGTGGTAGAGAGGGAGGTACATAAGTACAGTATAATAACTCAGTTGCCCTGGGCAGAATAAGGAATAAATGAATTTCTTTCTATATTGTACAAAGCATAAAAGCTGTTTTTTCCATGTTGGCTTTGCATTGTATCATCTGTCTGGGTGTTGTCTGAGCCCCTTATCTCCTTATGGCACAATCAAGACACACTTGGCACATTTAAGGCCCTACATTGGTATACAGAGAAACTTTCTGTATTAACAAATCAGCATCTCTAATACTGTGCTTTGTTTTCTAATGATCCAGATATATCTTCTGCAGCCTTGTTTGTGTCTGGATTGGCAGTTCCTCTTGGCCTAAGCTCAGCTGTGGCCTTGGTATAGGATATTATTTTGAAGAGAGGATTTATTATTTACGCTAAGCAGCTCTATATATGAAATATAAATAGACCAGGCCTATAGAAAGCAACTGAACTTCCAAGTCTGTGTGTTATTAGACATCTTGGGCCACTTGAGTTAATTTTTTAATAATCACTTAATGTAGAAAAGGGATTAAAAAAACCCCATATATATATTTCACTACTAATACTGTGCTTTTAGCAGAGATCTGTGTGAGAGAATGTAAATATTCTGAGAATTCCTGAACTTGTTGATGGCCTAAGGATAAGATTTGTTTTGGCTTGTGTGTCAGACAGAGTAGGTGACTGCAAGCTACAACAATATGGGGGAAAGAAATATGGTGTAGTTGATCAGGCAGTAACTTCTGGCTTCCTTCTTCCTTCCTCAGGCCTCTTTGCACCTCCACGTGCCTTCAGTGCAATCAGACGAGCTACTCCACAGTAAACACTCCCATCCACTTGATTCTAATCAAACTTCTGATGTGCTCAGGTATTTATCATTGATCACTTGCAAAAGTATTGTGCATTTAATTTTTAATGCTGCTTCAGGGAAGCTGCATGTTTGTTTTTCCTGCTGTTAGTTTTTTTCTTTGTGCAGCTGATACCCTTAATGCAGATAAATTGCTGTGCTTTAAGTGATTGTCACAGAACAGTGGAATAAAAACCAAACATCTCTAAGCCGTTCTTTAACTAAGCAGTCTTTGAAAATGTTTGAAAAACAATGAATTCCTCAAACTAGACGAGAGTTTGAGCCTAGCAGAAAAGACAGAAATAGTTAAGCCAGAATATTGCACAGCAATCTTGTGGAAAATCTGAAGTGCTGAGGACAGGAGCCCAGACCTGTGTAAACCTGGGATGCTACTTGAGAAAACATCAGATGACTTTTCCTTTTCTGGGTTTTTTTTTAATGTGAACCTCTTGGTATGAATTAAGAATAGGCAATTACAATGACAGTTTTCCACCAAAAGCAAGTTTAGCTCTGAACTGCTGTAATAATTTGGAAGACATGTTATTTCTGAATGTTGGCAAACCTATTTTATGTTTTTGGTGCCAAAAATGCTGGATTATAGTAAATTAGGGCTGTAAAATCCTGGTGAGAAAATGTGTTGGCCTGACAGAAGGCTGTTTGTTTTTCAGGTTTGTTCTGGAACAGTACAATGCACTCTCCTGGCTAACCTGTGATCCTGCAACCCAGGACAGACGGTCATGTCTCCCAATTCATTTTGTGGTGCTGAATCAGTTGTATAACTTTATCATGAATATGCTGTGATCTTCATCTGAATTTTGCAAGACAAAAATGAGGAAAAGGGATATTTCACTGCAGGACTAAGTTATAATTCTTCTCAGTGCAAGTTGTTTGTGATGGGGTATGAATCTTGTTACTTCCAGCAAATATTGTTCTGACTTGTGAGAGGGGCACCCATCGCCCTGCTGTCTTTGAGTCACTGACTATGGGGGACGCTTCAGAATGATGATCAGAAAGTGTATTATAACGTTTTTAGTAGCAAAATTAACCATTTTTCCCCAGCCACAGTATTTGTGAAGAGTAATGAGCCATAGTACCCAGTCATGGTTAATGAATTTTAAAAGCATGGAGATGAGAAGAAACATGAGGAACAATTAAGTTTCAACCTATGGCTTCAGAACATCAAGATGTTCTTGTATTGGATTATAGTACTTAGTATTCAAAAATGCCTGCATCTCTTATTTATTGTAAGTTTTTAAATGTATAAATTGTCTTATATTTCTTAACCTCTTTTATAAAAATTTTCCTAGAAGGTTTATACTGCCTTCTTGCTTTAAAGCAATTGGTCTAAAATATATGTAATCGTCTTAATTAAAAGTTGCAGTAGGTTGCTTTTAGAGTATTATTTTTTTGTAAGGGGTGGGTGGGGACAGTAAATTTGTATTGTCTTGATGTACAGTTTAATGGGGATAGAGGGGTTAATGTCCATACCATTGTGTGTGGGGGATTTACAGCTAAGCTGTAGTTGCAGAGTACATGTACAGTAATGAAGTTCACTGTGTTTATATAAATTGAAAAGGTACTGGGTCTTACAGCATTTTATATCACACCTTTACAGAGTAACAATGGCAATATATAAGTGATATTGTAGGTGGTTTAACTTGTAGTGAGAATAATAACATGAATAAACTCTTCAATTGAAATTTGTATTATGGTTCAGGGCTGTGGCTAGATTCTCAGATCCACTTCCAGGACACAAGTTTTAATATCACAAGAACATCTCTTGTGCATTGTTGCTCCCTGGATATTCTTGGCACTGTGCTCACTGCATTGTTTGCTTCCACTTTTGTGATAAAATGCGAATCTGAGGCGGAACACACAGAAGACTCTGACCTTATCCAAAGTCTCCTGCCAGGCTGAAATTTAGCCCAGCTCTAGCCATTTTACAAATGCAAAAATAGTCAATCTTGACTTTAAGATTGGTGTGTGTTTAACTAAAATGTGGTGTATATAGATTCTCAGTGAATTCTGGTATTCAGATTTTATTCCACTAGTAAAAAAACAGCACGAAACCCTGAACATTTCCCTTTTCCATGTATTTTGGCACTGTGGTGAAGGTCCCAAGTATCAGTGTATGGCCTTCCCCATATCCCGTTTTCAGGCTCTGGCTGGGGCATGTGCCAAGGAGGCTTTGCCCTCCCCAAGGAAGGGACTGACAAACCACAAGGCTTTCCTAAACATCTCCCTCTATCTACAGTCACCATTTTTTCTCAGTAGTTTCCTTCCTTTTTTTCTAGCACATGCCAAATGTCTGTGGCTGTTTTAAAATAGCCCCTACGGGTGCTGAAGAGCAGCTGCAGATGCTTTTTCTGGGTTCCTTATCTGACTGCCAGATGAAAAACTGAACTCCTGCAGCGCTCCTGGGAGCCTGTCATGATAACCCAAGTCCTGGGTCTTAATATTGTCTGTCTCGCTGGTTTAAACCTGTAAAGGAGCAAGTTTTAAGATCCATTTGTGCACCTGCTGTTAACCCCTCTACAAGGAAGAATTTGCTTGCATTTACCAAACTTACTGTGTTCATGAAAATCTCGTTTCGTAAATGCAAAAGACCTGCCTGAGGTGATTTTTTTTCATATGAACAGTCTCACTGAATCGTGTACATACAATATTAGCAACTTTTTTGGTTTTGTATAAAGAAGTTGTACAATTGGTGATGAGAATTTTCAGTCATTTCTTCAGAACAACATGAGTGCAATCAGAAGTTAGCATATTTTGATAAATAGAGTAAAAAACTGGGTCTGTCCATGACTTTATCTCGGTAATGCACCGCAGATTAAACGGCACATTATTGTCTTACAGAAGGTTTTTCTCATTTGGTTGGCATTTTTGAAGTGGAAAAGTGCTCCTAAAACTGGAATTTTCAAAGTGTATGTCCTTTTTTTTTTGAGCTTTGTCGCTAAGTGGTCATTTCTAACCCTGGCTCAGTTAACCAAGTTCCAAGGGCTGGGTTTTGGTGTGGCTTTGTTTTGTGTTCAATCTGACTTGTATTCCTAAAGGTAAGTGAATCAGCTGCCTGAACGTTGGTGTAACTGTATTCTGTTACCTGGACCAGCCTTCCCTGTGAAACTCCTACTGTGAAAGCTGCCAGTTTCCCACTCCTCCCCCCCATCAAATGCAATTAAAGTAAATTATAATATTATAACCACTATAAAAGACTAGAAGGGCCATTTCTGGAGTGATAGTCACAGCCGGCAATGTACATATCAAACCTGCCAGCACCACGGAGCCAGCTACTATATTGGGCATACTTTTTTTGTTAGCTACTTTCATTTAACTATTTTAAGTGCACATAATAGCTGGTTTATAAATAAAATCGTCAGAATCCAATAAATCAAGGTTGTTTAGCAAGTACAAGCTTAAGTAGTTGAAAATTTCAGCTACAGATTTTCAAAATGGCCTTGCAAGAAAATGTTGTTTGTGTCAGTGCTTTAAGTAGCTGTGGAGGTTTATCTCTTCCAATGAAAGAAGAAGCTGAGATCCTTCCATTCCA
Source organism: Ploceus nigricollis (assembly GCA_013399945.1). NCBI lineage: Eukaryota > Metazoa > Chordata > Aves > Passeriformes > Ploceidae > Ploceus > Ploceus nigricollis. Next base: position 198,454 of record VXBC01004821.1, on the reverse strand, counting down.
ATTAAAAAATACATATTTTAACCCAGATATTACTGCATTTAACCCTTTTAGTCACATTTGACTCACTACTATATGAATTAGGTTTCTGAAAACCATGTTGCTAAGACCAGCAAGGCCACCAGCTGTACTTGTAACAACCCTCACATTTTAAAGGTAGCTGTAACATTTAGATCTTTCTAACATTCTCTGAAATAATTAAAGATAAATGGATTTATATTTAAATCCTCAGCTATGTTCTTACTTAGCTGTCAGTTATGGCGCAGATTATTGTATTTCTATATTTACCTCTGATGGTAATTTTAACTTTGTGTGTTGCTATGAAGACTTGCCGATGTCTTTAATCAAGCACTATTTGTTAATACTGTAATATCAAAATATTATGTTGCATTATTTTAAAGCTTTCAAGAATAAGAGTAAAACATTTAAAAAAAAATGCTATTGCACCATATAATTTGCTGCACAACAGTATGGCACCACATATCAGTCTGTTGGGATAGTAATGCTGCATCAACCTTGTTTTCATCTGGGTTTCATTGGAGAATTCATTAATGGGGTGACATTGTACAACATTACTGTCTCGCAACCTCCAGCTGGGAAGGTGGTTTTGTTTGTTTTATTATTTTTTTTCCATTTTTTTTAAAGTAAAGGGCCCAGGACTATGCTTCGTACTTAAAGGGTTTTTTTACTATTATTTGTGGGTGTACTTTTTATTTTCAGTGGAGTAAAGCTTAATTTACAGTAAAACTGGATTTGGGACCTACCACAATCCTCAGGGTCACTTTTTCAGGATGCTACTCATCGAGCTTTAGGTTTTTCCGAGTCAACTGGACGTGAGGACCTTGCCGAGCGCCGCCTCGGGCTGCCGCAGCCTGTGGCCTTGTGACTGGACATGGCGCCCCTCGGGCACGGCTGGACACACCGCGGAGCCGCTCCCGCCCCGCGCTGGCACGGCTGGACACACCCCGGAGCTG
>VXBC01004821.1:181784-197278 GCA_013399945.1 Ploceus nigricollis | reverse complement strand
ACAGCCGCCGCCATGTGCCCTCGGCCGAGCCGCCGTTGCATTCATCGTGACAAAACACAGAAACAAAAAGCGATTTAAGGAACAAACACTATTTCTGCCGAATGCCATAAACACTGAGTTGTACAAATTGTGATCGAGGAANCCGGTAGTGGCGGCGGCGGCGGGTGGGCGCGGGGGCCGTGAGGGAGCCGCTGCTGCCGCCATGGCCGAGTGCTCGGCGCTGCAGTTCGTCAGCCCCTACGCCTTCGAGGCGATGCAGAAGGTGGACGTGGTGCGCCTGGCCGCGCTGAGCGACCCCGAGCTGCGGCTGCTGCTGCCCTGCCTCGTGCGCATGGCGCTGTGCGCGCCCGCCGACCAGAGCCAGAGCTGGGCGCAGGACAAGAAGCTGATCCTGCGGCTGCTCTCGGGGGTCGAGGCGGTCAATTCCATCGTGGCGCTGCTGTCCGTGGACTTCCACGCGCTGGAGCAGGACGCCAGCAAGGAGCAGCAGCTCCGGTAACGCAGAGAGCGGGGATCCGTGGCTGAAGCGCTGTGTGGCTTTTCCAGCTGTTCCAATTGTTGCAGCTGTTTAAGCGCCGGACGGACCCGGCCATTCGTGTCCCTCGATACTCTCCTAGGAAAGCCCTGGGGTTTAGTTGTGTGCCCTGGGATCTGTTCCCCGCCGTGCTCCGCGGAGGTTGTGGGATGCACTGGAGGAGCTGCCCCGGCAGGGAAGGGCTGGGATGGCTCTGTGGGATGAAGGGACAGCTCAGGTGGATGCTCTTTCCTGACTCTTTGTGCTGCTGGGGAATAGAAGCACTTGAAATTTTGATAATGTACTGAATTAGCTTTCTTATACTACAGTTACAACAGTCTTTAAAGGATAGAAGAGATCCCTAGGGAACTGCTGCCTTCCTTTAGCTGGAAGCATTTCTGTTCTTTGCAGAAACGTTTAATGCTTGTTGTTTTGAATTGTGTGCCAGGCACAAGCTGGGAGGTGGCAGTGGAGAAAGCATCTTGGTGTCACAACTGCAGCACGGGCTGACGCTGGAATTTGAGCACAGTGACTCTCCTCGGCGGCTCCGGCTGGTGCTGAGCGAGTTGCTGGCCATTATGAACAAGGTGAACTTCCCCGTAGGTGGATATTTGTGAGTTTTAGGTTGCCTTCTGAACTGGTTGTGTTTCTGTGCTGCTTGTGGTGTGAGCACTCTTCTCCAGTCCTTACCTGCTTTATCAAGATTCAAAGTCTCAGTCTGATTGAACAGTGGCTTGTGCTTAAATCTTTGTGACTTCCTGAAGGAAGTCTTTGCTGATCTTATAGAGACTCTAGAATATGCTGTACTTAAACATAATGTGATTTGATCTGTCAGTGCAGAAATAATTTTGAAATTAGGTTTTGATGACTTTTCTCCATCCCATTCTTTGCTCCTACTGCAGTGTGGTATTAGCCATCATATTTCTCTTCCCCCACGTCCTTCCGCACCAAACATTTTATTTTCCTTGTCTGAACTTAGAATGTCAGTGGGCTATTTTTCTTTCTTCTGAAAAGAAGCAATGATGCCATCTGTGCTGAAGTGTTTCCAGTCGTAAATATTTCTTATTAAACAAATTTTCCTGCTTGTTCTGTGTTGATAGCTTTATGTTTTTGGCAGTTTTTAATCTATTAAACATGCTGAATTTAAAACAGATTTAGACAAGTTGCTTCATAAAACCTGTTCACTGATGATAAATGTTGTCTTGCAGGTGTCAGAATCAAATGGTGAGTTTTTCCTCAAATCTTCTGAGCTCTTTGAGAGTCCTGTTTACCTGGAGGAGGCAGCAGATGTTCTCTGCATTTTGCAAGCAGGTGTGTTTCTGTATTTATGGTGTTTTCTGACCTCTCACAAACGTAACAAAGCAACTTTGGGAGCTGTTGTGGCAGATGTCAGGTTAATCTAAGCTGTGCAGCTCTTGGAAACAGGGTTTTTGTTTCCCAGTGAAACATTGTGACTTTTAACACTCTCTTTCCATCCAGAGCTGCCATCACTGTTGCCAATAGTGGATGTGGCTGAAGCTCTGCTGCACGTTAAGAATGGAGCCTGGTTCCTTTGCCTTCTGGTGGCCAATGTCCCTGACAGCTTCAACGAGGGTGAGTTACAGCTTCTTCTCCAGCTTTTGAAGTGATTTCTACCAGTGTGGTTAATTCTGGGCTAAGCCACGAGTTGTACAGGTTTGAGCTGCTGGGTGCTGCCACCTGAGCGTGTTGATTCCCATTTTTTGCAGGCTGATTGCAGGCCAGGCTCGCTGTGTGTGTCACAGCTTTTCATCTGTAGGTCACTGCTACAAAGGCTGATTGGGCAGGGAATGGGCAGGGGCTAAGAACCTCCTCTGTCCCTGCTAACAGTTCTTGTCCCTTCCACTGAGCCATCTGATGAGGTAATAATTTGAATTAGGGCAGATTTCCTCAGGGCTGCTGTTGGATCTTTAGTGTGCAGGGGTTTGATTAAGAACGGCGAGCGGCAGGATGAGGAGAGCGTCGGAGGCCGGCGCAGGACCGAAGCTCTTCGGCACCTGTGCAAGATGAACCCTTCCCAAGCCCTGAGGGTCCGGGGCATGGTGGTGAGTCTGTCCTCAGAATCATAATTAACAACCTTCCTGAAGCTTCAAACCCAGCAAAGATGACTGAGCCTGAGTGTTTTATCCAGGTGGAGGAGTGTCACCTGCCAGGTCTTGGTGTGGCTTTGACCTTGGATCACACCAAGAACGAATCCTCGGATGATGGAGTGAGTGACCTGGTGTGTTTTGTGAGTGGTTTGCTGCTTGGAACAAATGCAAAGGTTCGGACGTGGTTTGGAACTTTCATCCGAAATGGACAACAGGTGAGAAAATCTTAGAGTATTCTGCTTTTAAAGAAATATTTTTGTAGCTTGATGTAACTCTTTTGGACATGTGCTGCAGATTTATCTGAATGCACATAAATCCTGTTGCACGTCTTGGAGAAACCTTTATAAGGCAAGCTCTCTATAAATAATGTCCCTGAAGGCAGCAGCTATGTGGTTGTTCCCCTGATAGGTTTTTAGGCATGGAAACCAAGGAATTGTATGTTTGTAATATTTGCCTGATAAAAGTGTTCATTCTCAGTGTTCACAGTGGGAAGATACTCAGGTGACAGTTAAAGCTTGGAATTGAAAACTGTATTTAAGAAAAATAACCCTCTTCCTTTGACTATGGAAACTCTTATATAATACATTGTTTGTTGGGCTGAATTTGACATTGTTCTCATCTCTTAACCTCTTACACAGAGAAAAAGAGATAACATCAGCTCTGTGCTGTGGCAGATGAGGAGGCAGCTGCTGCTGGAGCTCATGGGGATCCTGCCCACGGTGCGCAGCACCCACATTGTGGAGGAGGCCGATGCTGACACGGAGCCCAACGTGTCCGTGTACTCGGGGCTGAAGGAGGAGCACGTGGTGAAGGCCAGCGCCTTGCTGCGGCTCTACTGTGCTCTCATGGGCATAGCTGGCCTCAAGTAAGGAACCTGCTCGTGCTCTGGGGTTTTGTTCATGGCTGCCCATTCCAGCAGAGGGTGAGGGCTTTGGGCACTTCTGTCGTAATGCCACTGTGGCATCAAAACTTGTGGTAGGACTCACCAGTTTCAGTCCTCTGTTGCTGCAAAATCACTTCTGCAGACTCGTTAAGAGAACTCTAAACCCACATGGTTGGAGCAGTGTGTAGAGTTATCAGCTATTTTCTCTTCTAGCAACATACATTGTATGGATTTTGAATTTCTATTCCTTTGCTTTCACTTTTTAGAAATGACTTTTACACGTTTTAATGTAGCATCTTTATGCATTGTTAGTTTTAATTTAAGTAGTTTGTACCAATAGGCACGATTATATCCTGGGGAAGTTTTCTCACTGTTGTCTCTTATCTCTGTTAAGTTCAGAGCAAATTACCACCTTGACAGATTGAATAACAGGGAAAATTCAATCTTTAACCATTGTGAGAGACTGGAAATCTCTTCCTTGTTAAATCCCCAGCTTAGTTTTGTTCTCTGTCCTGCTCAGGCCCACGGATGAGGAAGCCGAGCAGCTCCTGCAGCTGATGACGAGCCGCCCTCCTGCAACCCCGGCCGGTGTCCGCTTCGTGTCCCTGTCCTTCTGCATGCTCCTGGCCTTCTCCACTCTGGTCAGGTACTCTCAATACAGGAGGAGCTTTGGAAGATCTGACTGGTTCAGCACCATTAAGGCAATGCCCTTCCCAGAGCTGCACTTTTTTTTCCCCCTAATGCTTTATAAAATCTCCATACATTGATGAAGGGATTTGTCTCACTCTGTGGGGAGTGAATAGATATTTCACTCTTGTTTTATAGCAAGTCTTTTGAGAGGTGAGCATTGGCATGAGCTTGGTGTGAGTGGTTTTTTGAAGAGTGAAGTAGGCCTGACTAGTTCACTTTTCCATGGAACAAGTTCATGGCTAAGTTCCTTAGAGAGAAGCAGTGCAGATAATTCAGGGGTGTAGCTTTCTGTTGGGTGCAATCCAAAAAGGAAGTTGCCTGACAGTTGGACTGACCTTTGTGCCAAATACCACTTCTTATCAGCAGTTGGGTGCTGAAGTGAAAGTGACAAAAAGTCTTCTGGTGTAAGATTCCTCAAGTAGTGGCTTTTCTGCAAGTGGTGTTAAAACTAGCACTGGTTTTCTGGGAAAAGGATCTATTATGGATTTTCTTTGTGCAGCACCCCGGAACAGGAGCAACTCATGGTGATGTGGCTCAGCTGGATGATAAAGGAAGAAGCCTACTTTGAAAGGTGAGAGCAGGCTGGATTTCTTTTAGTGATTCCATTAATTTCACATTTATTTATGTCCTATTTACTTATGTCCTGTATTTCTTCCTCTTTGTTATCATCAGCATTTCTGGTGTGTCTGCTTCCTTTGGAGAGATGCTCCTCTTGGTAGCCATGTATTTCCACAGCAACCAGCTCAGTGCCATCATTGATTTGGTCTGCTCCACCTTGGGAATGAAGGTAAATCCTAAACTATTTCTAGTCTGTACATTTGTCTGTTAAAATCACATTTTTTTACTGGGTTTTGGTACTTTGGTATTTACTTTAGATATAAAGAACTTCGGTTTTGCTAATATACCTAAAGTAAATATAACCTGAAAAATGAGTAGTAATTCATCTGGAAGAGCATTCAAATGTGCATAGCTCTTGATACAGAGGAATGTTGGTGATAAAAGAATCTTCAAAATGTGATGCCCTTTTGAAATCATTATTTCTGAGAAATGAACTTTTTAGAAGACTAACTGAAGTGTTTTCCAAAATGAGCTGCAAACTTTTTATTTTAAATAGTTAAAAGAAATATCTGTACATGTAAAAATTAATTTCAGTAAATTGCTAAAGGAGATTTGCCCACAATTCACTATTGTGAAACAGTGTCTCACCAGATGTAAAACCTAGGGAGGGAGTTTTTAGGACAAGGAAGACATGGGGTGATTAACTTGTGACATTGGAAAATATTTCTGTTTGACATTTGATACAGATGTGAATTGACTGGGAAACCAGGAAAACAGACAAAATTTAAAAGGCTAAAAGTAAACTTGCAGTTCTTAGTTATAAGAAAGATAGAACTTGCGATTCTGAGTACTTTCTTCTGAATTTCAGATTGTTATTAAGCCCAGCTCACTGAGCAGAATGAAGACAATCTTCACACAGGAGATTTTCACTGAACAGGTATTTTCAACCTAGGGATTTTTTTTCCCCTTTTGCCCTTTCCTCTCCCTTTGGGGTATTCCCCAAAAATAAGGAGATGCCAGTCAGGGCTGTGGCTGTGTGAGTTTGTCACACTTTTGCCTTGTGCTACATGGTTTTTCTGTTCATTGTCTCTTCAGGTGGTTACAGCCCACGCTGTCCGTGTGCCTGTGACAGGCAACCTCAGTGCCAACATCACTGGCTTTTTACCTATTCACTGCATTTACCAGCTCTTGAAGAGTCGTTCCTTCACCAAGCACAAAGTATCCATTAAGGTACCACCTTTGTTTTGTTTCCGTTCATAATTCTCAATACTGATGAGGTTTTGCAGGCTGGTTGACTTATAGGAGCAGAATTATTGATGAATCTTGTACCTTCCTGCCATGTAATTTAAGAATGAAGTGTGTTTTAAGTTAAGGTGCCCATTTTTAGCTCTGCAATGCAGAGACCACTGCTTAATGAAGTTAAGAATAATAAGTCTCTCTCCCCCATCTGTGCTTAATTGTAGTCAGAATGATTTTCCAGCCAGGACAAGTTCTATTTGTGAATCAGGGTCCAGGATACAGAGTTTATGGCCAGTTCAGAACTGGTGTTGCACTTTCCAAAGTCAAAGCCTTTGCTTGTGTCCTGTTCTCTTGTAGGACTGGATCTACCGGCAGCTCTGTGAAACCACCACCCCCCTGCACCCTCAGCTGCTGCCCCTCATTGATGTCTACATTAACTCCATCCTCACTCCTGCATCTAAATCCAACCCAGAGGCCACCAACCAGCCTGTCACAGAGCAGGAGATCCTGAATGTTTTCCAAGGACTCTCTGGGGTAATCATCTTGTTTGGAACTTTCTTGTACTTTATGGGGACATGGTTCAGGATTTTGTATTTGTGTTAAGTTGCTTCACTTTTTGCTTTCACTGCCTGTAAACTCCCTCCTTGCTACCATGAAAGTCATGCGTTTTGAAGTGAATCTCGTTACTCAGATATTCATCATATTTGTGGGTAAATCCAAATTTTTCTTCCCCAGAATCAGGAATGCAACCTGACCTTTGTGTGTGGTTTATGTGCAGGGAGAAAATACTCGTTCCACGCCGCGCTTCAGCATCACCACACAACTGCTCGTCCTCTACTATGTCCTGTCCTATGAAGAGGCACTGCTGGCCAACACAAAGATTCTAGGTAAATGTGGGAGCATCAGGGGGAAACAGACTAACTGAAAATTAGGTGCAAAGAGGGGAAAAATTCATGCTGCTGTCAGATTTGAGCACAGCATAGAAAGTTCAGGTGTTTGCAGTAAGTAAACACAGTAAATTGCTGTAGAGATTCAGGACATAAAGTTCCTGCTAGAGCTCTCTAGTGGAATAATTTGTTTTACACATTAAAAGAGGTCCAAGCTGAGTTACAAGAAATGTTTATGAGCATCTAAGGAATGCAGTACCAAATAACAAAGATTTCATAATAATTCGAGATCTTCATTTATTCATGTGCATCATCAAACATGAACACACTTTTCTTTGAGTCAGCAGTTTTATAGCTGGTAATACTTAATGATCCCATTTTTACCTTTGAAGTGAAGACTTTAAATCAGTTCTAAAAGACTGTTGTGTATTTTATTGATGAAATTAAGCTTCAGTGAAAATTCAGTGTTTATACCTGGTGTGTGTTTTTATCAGCCCTTTTTAAGGTGCAAAACTTCCAGTATTCTTCAGTCTTTTTTCTTCATGCTAATCAAGGAAGTCTGAAATACTATAAAATCCATTACAGTTCTTTGATATTTTCTCGATTTTACCTGGATAATATAGAGACAAGTGCTTCACATTTTCCTTATTAATCCAGTTGGGGAAATATTTGTTTTTAGCTGTAACTGCTACATGTGGTTTCTTGTCCTGTTCCCTTGTAGCTGCAATGCAGAGAAAACCCAAGTCCTACTCTTCAGCATTGATGGATCAGATTCCAATCAAGTACCTCATCCGGCAGGCACAGGGGCTGCAGCAGGAACTGGGAGGTAAAAACGTGTCTGAAGGTCTAAAGTGCATGAAAAGGAAGGCTGAGTGTTCTCAGCTCAGTGGCTGTTGCTTTTTTCATAGCTTCCTTTCCTTTTTCTTGCTTTTAAAATCTGTCAGGAGTAGCTACTAAGATTGCAGAGATGTTTGGAGAGTCACAGTGGAAGTGTGAGGAAAGCAGTTCCTTTTAGAGTAGGTCTTACCTCCCTAGGGCAGGTTTTAGGGTAGGAATTACCTGAGAATGTTGAATATTCCTGGCTGAGCTTAGGAGTTACTTTCCAAAGAGTAACTTCTCTCTTTTGGAGTTGGAGTATCAGGCTGTGAGCGTGCACCTCACTGAGCTGCTGGCCAGCCATTCAGTTCAGGGGTTGAAATAAAAGGCACAGATGTATTCAGGTGACAGATGCAGCTGCTCAAATCTGAGCTGTGAATGTCCCTGATGTCCCCAAGGGTTGCACTCTGCCCTGCTGAGGCTCCTGGCCACCAACTACCCCCACCTGTGCATCGTGGACGATTGGATCTGTGAGGAGCAGATCACCGGCACCGACGCCCTGCTCAGGAGGATGCTCCTCACCAACATGGCCAAGAACCACTCTCCCAAACAGCTCCAAGAAGGTAAAGAACTTCATTGCAAGTAAATTCTTTCCAAATGGATTGGAATATAGTAGATTTGGAAGTGTGTGATTGTACTTCATTTGTATAACCAAAATGCTTCAGTGCTTCAAATGTCAGAAGTCCAGTTTTACCAAGATCCTGTTGTTTCTGTTTTACAGCCTTTTCCATGCTGCCTGGAAATCACACCCAGCTGATGCAGATCCTGGAACATTTGACCCTTCTCTCAGCTGGAGAATTGATCCCCTATGCAGAGGTGTTGACCTCAAACATGAATCTTTTGCTGGAAGCTGGAGTCCCTCGGGGAATTCTGCAGGCTGTCAATAAACTCTGGATGGTTCTGAACACTAAAGAACTTCGAAGGTATCAAGGCTCAAAATACTGTTTGGTTTCTTGGTGCACATAGGTGGGAGGCCACATTTTCTTTTAAAAGTAATAACACAATGCCTTTAGCTGGGAGATTGGAGGCTGTGACTGAATAGAATGTGTTGGAGCTGCATTTTTTTTTTAGTTTGTTGACATTTTGAACCTTTGCATTTGAAAGGAAGGTGGTTCTTGTTCTCAGGGGAAAGGAAGTCTTCAGTTTAAAATACAGGAGTATGGTTTTATAGTGTCCATTGTTTATGCTGAATTACTGATGGAACAGGAACTCACTTTGGTAAGAAAATACCTTTTTTTATGAAGTGGATACTCTACTGCAGTGAAAAGTGCTGTAAGTCCAGGGAGTGTAAGTTAACTGCACCTTGGTTAACTTCAAGAGCTGCAAATGGAGTTTTTGCTGCTTGATAGGCCTAGAAAAGTATGGCTGAGTGACCAAATACTTAGGGAACCCCTTTTCTGATACAAATTTTCTATTTAAAAAAAATCATAAAAATCTTCTCATTTTAGGTTGTGGGTGATGACTGTTAATGCCCTGCAGCCTTCAGCAAAAATAGTGCGCCAGCAGAAATACACCCAGAATGATCTGATGATTGATCCCCTGATTGTACTGAGGTGTGACCAGAGAGTGCACAGGTGAGTGTCTGTGCTGCTGTTTAACATAACAGTGTCCAACAGGAAACTTCTAAAAGCTTTCAGCACTTCAAAACATCTTTTCAAACTAATCACAGGAGCTTGGCAGTTCCATCTGTGTAGTTTTAAGCTTGGCCTGAGAACTGTGGAGCTGGGCCTGCTGTTGAAGCATTTCATCCTGTCCAGCTGTGTTTTCAAAACTTTGGGATTTGCACGTGGCTCATCCATTTTGGATTTGGGTGTGTGAATTTGTGGTGAACAGACTTTGCAGAGTGTTGGAAATGGCTGCTGCCACATGGTGGTGGGTGAGGTTTAGCTGTAGCATCTTCCAGCTCTTGTGCCTGTGGGTTATTCCATCCTTTTGGGTGACAGTTTCTGCCAGTGGGTGCTGCTGATGGGTGATCAGAGGCAGATTTGCTTCATTTCCCAAGGGAATCTTTGCAGTGCTTGGAAATTGGTTCCTTCAGATGTCAGTGATGCCAGAGGAGGAGCTGTGGTGCTACAGCCTTGGAGGGTGCTTTTAGTTTGTTCATAGTACTGAAATGTCTTTGTTTCACTGTGTTCCCATCTCAGGAGTCCTCCTCTGATGGATATCATTTTGCACATGTTGAATGGATATCTTCTTGCTTCCAAAGCTTACCTTAATGCTCACCTGAAGGAAACAGCAGAGCAGGACATTAGGCCATCCCAAAACAATGCAATGGGTCCAGAGGCCCCAGAAGTTACAAGGGAAGAGTTAAAAAATGCTTTGCTTGCTGCTCAGGTAAGAGGGAAGAAATGGATATTCCACAGTGTGAGGAAAAACAGTGATGAAAGAGAAATGCAGAAACAGGAAATTAAAAAATGAGGCCTTTTAATTTTTTTTATCAACTTCTTTTACCACAGAAAAGAAAACAGCCTCTGTATTCAGATGGTTAAATATTTTCTTTTTCTGGTCTGAAGCATTGTACTGATTTACTGCTTTGATAGTGGTTGTTCTGTCAGAACAGACAAGTTCTGCTCATCAGCCCTTTTGCCTTGATGCTCGTGTGATCCAGAGGCTGTTTCTGTGGTTGGATTTGGAGGAGTAAAACAAAAAATAAATGTGACAGACCCATGCCTGATCATCTGAAAGGTGTTTCAGAGAAGCAGCCAGCACTGGAAAGTGGCAGAGGCTGAAGGATGGTTCATTTCTTAACTTGACATTATGGAAATTCTGGAGTAGTCCTGTTCCACAGACATCTCTTCATCCCTGTCTGGAAAAATGTCACATAGGGAGTTCCCATTATAATATGATTTTTGAGTTAATAGGAAGTTTTATATTTAAATGAGCAGGGCGATGAATACTGTGAATTACATGAGTCTGTGCATATTTTGTCTGCTCTGGATGCTTTAAGGGACCATTGGATATTTATTTTGAAGCAACATGAGAGTCCACTGAATTTACTCTTTTCATCTGTGATAATGATATTTTGTTAGATTTAACCTTTTTTTTTTTCTTTCCATCTTGATTGAGATAAAGTTGAAGTTTTTAAAATGTTCTACAGGATTTGTGATTCTTGATCTGAGTCATTTTCATTGTGTACTTAAAAAAATCTATAGGTAGAAGTCCCAATCACATGGCAATCTTTCATTTCTTAAATTATCCTCATTTTGTATTTGATTCTTTTTATTTCACTGGGGGTTTTTAAACATCTTCTGTGGCTTTTCTCCCCAGGACAGTGCTGCTGTGCAGATCCTTCTGGAGATCTGCTTGCCTACAGAAGAGGAGAAGGGCCAGAGCAGCAGTGCCCATGGTTTGCTGAGGGATGTGCAGAGCCCCCCGAGCCCGCAGGGCACTGAGGCCAAGGAGGAGGAGGAAGAGGAGGAGGAGGAGGAGCAGAGTTTGCTGTGCAACCTGCGGGAGGTGCAGTGCCTGATCTGCTGCCTGCTGCACCAGATGTACATTGCTGACCCCAACATCGTCAAACTCGTGCATTTCCAGGTCTGCTCTGCGCTGCCTGAGCTCTCCTCGGCTGGCTCAGGGTGGGAGGGAGCTAAGGGGAGGGGACAGGGGCTGCTGGATGTTCCTCAGAAATGAGAACCACCCACTTTTCTCCTGCTGTCTCCCCCAGTTTGTAGAGCTCACACTTCCTCCCTGTTTCAGTGCTTGGTCTCTTGGTTGTGGTGAGAAGGCAGCACCCAAATCTGCCTGTTCCCCTCCTTTGTGCCTCTGCCCTTTTCACTTTGTCCATCTAGGCCAAGGAAAACTGCCCTAATCACCTTGGAATTACTTGTTCCACATCTTTTGTGGGTTACTTTTTTCTCGCCGTGTTTTTAAATTAATATTCCCATTATTCAAAACTAATTTGGCTTCAAATGTAAACATCTCCTTACCTTTCCTTTTTGTTTGAGCACAGTTTATGTCTTTAGAGTGGAAGGAGAAAGGTTGGCCCTGTAAAAGTAGCTGAGCACCTTCAAAAAAACATAGAAGAGGGGAAGATCAGTAATTTCTAAAATACAAATGTGTTTTTAATGCAGATTAAATTGCTCCTTGCCAGATGGCAGACTCTTTACAAGGAGTTAATTTGCCTTGACCTGGAACTGATTAAGTGATAAAAAAGTCATTATGGGCAGTTGTGAAATGAGCAGGTTGGGGCTGATGGTGAAATTTGGAACACAGGAAAGACACAGAAGGAAAAGGTCACTGCAGTCTGCTTTCCTTTGGGGAGTAGAGGGAGACCTTCCATGCAAATAAATCATTGAATATTGATGATAAAGAACTGATCCAGACCCTGCCTCTTGTTGCCTTGGCATTACAGGCCTGTGCAAACTCTGGACAAAAGGGAGTTATAAATATATTCATTTTGAAACAAAGCATTAACACAGGTGTAATTTAAAATCTTAGTTGAAGCAGAATTTTTAAAACACACCTGTGACACACTGACACACCTCTTTTCTTAATCCCACAGGGTTATCCATGTGAACTCCTGGCACTGACAGTGGCTGGGATCCCATCCATGCACATCTGTCTGGATTTCATTCCAGAGCTCATTGCCCAGCCTGAACTGGAAAAACAGGTACTGTGCAGTCCCCTGGCTGGGGAATCACTGTGACTACTCACCCTGATTAAATACTGGCTGAGGGGGGAGAATAAAACAGCCACAAAAACATCCTGTTCTAACTTGCCTGGGGTATTCAGGGAATATTGTAGCACTTCAATATTAAATTAAAAGCCTGGCATTGAAGGCAACTGGAATTTGTTGGGATAAAGATTCCCTGTTTCTGTATCAAACCAACTTTGTAGTTACTCTTATTTAATCCTTTCTAGTATTAAGTTACTGCTGATCAACTGAGGTTAAAACTCAATGTATCAGACCTAAATATCTTCTGCAAGGGTGGTGTTGCACATTGTGTGTTGCTTTATTGCTCACCATTAATTAATGGTAATTAATGTTGGAGCAATAGTGTCTGGGGGAGATTTGAAACACTTTGATTAATGTTAATATGTGTGGGTTATTTTTCTTCATACCAACAGAAAAATAATCATAATGACTATTGTTAAAGCTTCAATTTGCTTCAATTTCCTTCATGGTAAAAGAGGGAATATTTACTTACTGTTAAGTGTGGTGAAGAGCTTTGGATAGAAGCTGTAAACCATCCTGTAACTTCATTGCTCTTCTCTCTTTTGGCAGATCTTTGCCATCCAGTTGCTCTCCTACCTGTGTATCCAGTATGCCCTGCCCAAATCCCTCAGCGTGGCTCGTTTGGCCATCAACGTGATGGGGACCCTGCTCACAGGTACCACCCCAGCAACCCCAAAAATCCTCTGCTGGGGGAGCCAGGAGGATTTCTCTAGGCTGAATGCAGTTTTGTCTGTCTAATTGCTATTGTAAAAGCAACAGCTTTTGATTGGATTTTATAATAATTTATTTTTACTTCTGCATTTCCTCCTCCTTGGCAGTTCTGACCCAGTCCAAGCGTTACACGTTTTTCATGCCCACCCTGCCCTGCCTGGTGTCCTTCTGCCAAGCCTTTCCTCCCCTGTACGAGGACATCATGTCCCTGCTGATCCAGATTGGACAAGTCTGTGCCTCTGATGTCGCTACACAGACTCGAGACTTCGACCCCATCATCACCCGTAAGTCAGGGACTTAGACAGCACCCCAGAGGGGTCAGGCACAGGGAAAGGAGACAGAAATGTTGTGGTGTTGTGGTAATTTATTTAATTACTTACTTAATTTACTTAATTATTTACTCAAATGTTGTGGTGTTGTGATAATTTGCTTGTGGGGAGTTCTGNTCTATTTTTTATATATAATATAATATATATATGTAATTATATCATTTTGTGGTTTAGAAGGTGACAAGACCTTTAGTTACAAGACTTTTTAAGGAGTTATTGATTAATAAAATATTGTTAATAAGGATATTTATGTTTTTGACTCAATCTTTAAGTGTTTTGTCTTAGAGACTCATAGTGTCTCTTTAGCTAATTATGTTATGATACATAAATGTAGAGTACTGCATTTTAAACTTGTTTACTTTTGTACCTACTTTTATTTTTTCTATATTTTAAACTTTAAAACTCTAAACTTTTTTAAACTTAGTTTAACATTGTTTTGCTGTAAACTATAAATTCATATTCTTGCTTCTAGTATTTAAGTTTGGAAGCTTTTTCTAAAGTTTCAGATCAAATCTTGTGTTTAATTCTAGACTTTAGCTTACAAGCCTGAAGTTCCAGGAGTTCTCTGCATTTCAGATTCTGACATGGTGTCTGGAAATAACCTGTGCTGAAGCATGGCTCAGCTTTGCAATCTCTTATTTGTGTTATGGCTGGAAATAACAATTCTCAATATTTATTTACTTTGTTTCTCCTGCTGCATTTTCCAGGTCTCCAGCAGCTGAAGGAGAAGCCACACGATTTCTCAGGGCTCTGCAAAGATTCCTCCAGCAAAAGCTGCTCCAGGGACACTGCGAGCCTGGACCCTGACGTTCGGCTGTGCCAGTGTGTGGAAAACACCATCATTGAAATAATTAACATGAGTGTCAGTGGAATTTAGAAAAAACCTCCAGGGAAATCATCCTGTAGCTTTTCCCTCTCTTTATGGTGCCTAAATTTGGAAAAAGCTGTGAGAGTGGACTGAGGAGCTGGAGCAAAGTCCACATTTTTAATTCCTTGATTCAGTCACGGCTGAGAAGAAAATCCCTTCAACAGGATTTTGTGAGAATTTCTGAGGCTGAAGGGATCAGTAAATAATTTCCAGGGAAACAGTGATTTTCAGGCTTGCTCAGCTCCTGAAGTGGCACAGCAACACACCTGAAAGGGTTTTATAACTCTGAAAAGTGAATATTTATTTTGTTGGGCAAACAGGAAAATGGTGGGTGAAAAAAATTGGAGGTTGAAGTTTGCTTGAGGTAAATGAGCTGCTGCTCCAGGGCCTTGCAGAGCAAGTTGGAATAAAGTACTCCAAAGAATACTTGAAAAAGTGGTGTCAAAAACTTGCACCATCACATTGAGTTCTCAGAAAATTAGAAAATTTATTTGTATGTCAAACCGTTGCTCAAAGCTTCAGTTCATGAAATCAGGAACTTAATTCAAAGATCAACCAGGCTTCACTGAGAGTTTGAAACTAAAAGTTTCTTTAAAAAACAAAAGTGCTGATAGTAAAAATGAGCCATATAAATGGGATTTTTAAAGAATACAGCTCAGATGGTTTTGTGGTTTTTAACTTAAAAAAAAAGAGATGAAAAAGACTTGAGGAAATGAGTGCAGAGGTATCTTGAGCTGTCACCAGGATAAGATTAAAAAGAGAAATGGATGCTGAGGGTGGCTGTGCAGAGGAGCAGGGAGAGGAGGGACAGGTTTCAGCTGTGCCAAAGCAATCCAAGGCCAAATCCTTTCTGCTCCATCCTGGAGTTGGTTGTTCTTTATACAAGGCTGGAATTGCCACATGGAAATGTGGGAAACCCCCGTGGGTTTGTGTTCCAGGATTCCTGCTGTGACACCCCCGTCACCATCTGCCTACCGAGTGTATTTTTGTCATCTTTATGTAAATTCTGTAAATAACCTAAATGTATGTATTTTTTTTCTCCTCGGTTCCAAGTGTAATTTTATATCCTGTAGTGGTATTTAAATTAAAAAAAAAAAAAAAACCAAACCACAACGACAACAGTATGACTGAAGTTCAAAGGGGGTGTTGTGTTTTG
>VXBC01004821.1:156255-179693 GCA_013399945.1 Ploceus nigricollis | reverse complement strand
AGGGAAACACTTGGGGGCACAGACACCTGACAAGAGCAGGAGCTGTGTGTGGCAGTAGTGAAAAGACGCTGACTTTCCAAAAACTATTAATTTTTCCATGGTGTTTTCTATGCACTCTGCTTAAAACAAGGATAATAATAATAATAATAANGGGGGGAGTGCCTGTGGCTCTGGTCGCACCACGAAGGGTCCCTGCGGTGTCCTGGGCCCTCACCCCTCCTCCTCCTCAGGGGCAAATTTCGTGGGGAGTTGTGCTCGTTTAAGCGAGTCCTCCTCCCAGAATGAGTTGGGGAAAAGCCTTGGAGTGAGGTGGCTTTTCCTTCTGGAAGGAGGGGTTGGAGGTAAACTCATGTCAGCCGTCATCTTTTGCTAGAATTGTTTTTTCCTATTGAGAAGCTCGATGGTGAAGCTGAATCGTGCCATACATCGGTGCTTTTCTGATGTATATGTTTAATTATTAAAAGTCAGATGAGTTAATTTATCCCAGAGAATCTGCCAGTTTACAGTTGCTGTCTTACTTTGTCAGTGTTGAAAAACTATGAGGAAAAAAACCTCCTTTTTGTTGTTCAAAAATATTGTCTCCTAAAGCTATTTATGCCTCTTTAGTATTTTTAGTTCAATAATTTCACCTGTTTAACACGGAGGAATTATCTGTCTTTTATTTTCCCCAGATATTCAAGGAAATAAACACAATAGTAAATTGACTGATACTCCTTTTCCCCTGACTAATTACTGTATTATTTGTGGAAGAAAGATGTTTTTAAGCATCTCATTTTTAAAGTCACTGTCCAGATTTATTTTTCATTGTTATAAAATGTATAA
This sequence comes from Ploceus nigricollis, assembly GCA_013399945.1. Taxonomy (NCBI): domain Eukaryota; kingdom Metazoa; phylum Chordata; class Aves; order Passeriformes; family Ploceidae; genus Ploceus; species Ploceus nigricollis. The sequence continues at coordinate 178,871 of VXBC01004821.1, read as the reverse complement.
GCTGCTGTATATTTGTTGTTTATGACACCTTGCAGTTCAAGCTGATGGACCTCTAGAGTTAAAAATCTGTCTGGTTTTAGTTACTTAATATTCTAAAATCCTTTTCCTGCGTGGATTTGGGTTCTATCTCCAGTCTGACTAAAGGAATCTGAACTTTGTGTGCAGCTCATGGTGTTTTTTATTTATTTATTTGTTTGTTAGCATTGAGTTACTAATTCTGTATTTTAATTGCAGTTTTGAACCTGAAGCAAACAGGAGAAACCCTGGCAATGCCTTCTGATGGGGCAGAATATACAATTGGGGGGGTGAAGATCCTCTTCCCCTGCAAGGCTTACCCCTCCCAGCTTGCCATGATGAATGCTGTGAGTAGAGTTTATACTGGCATGTGCCAGACTGAGAGCTTGTGTCTTCTAATTGGAATTTCAGAATCTCTGCCAGCATTTAGAAAGCTGAGACATTAAATTCAGAGCTTGCAGGACCTTGAGAATTTCAGTGGTAACCCCTCAGTGTTCTCTGTGCTGTGCAATACCTGGGCCATGGTTAGGGAATGGTGAAGTGCATTTTGGATTTGGGAGCATTTATGCCAAGAAACAAGTTCCATGTGGTGTAAGGATGTGGTTGTTTATCTAGGTGTGCTGTAATTACACACACAGCACACATACAAATGTTCAAGATTTTGGGGGGGGGAATTCATTGTTTAAACAGAATAATTATATATAGTAATGTTTCAAGAAGTTTTTATTTTTTGGGGAGCTTTTCAAAATGAATTATTGTATTTGTATTTAAACATTTCTAAAAGTTTTAACCAGCAACAGTACAAGAGGACACAGCTTTAAAATATGCCAGGGAAAGTTTAGGCTGGACATTAGGATGTTATTGCTAAGATTAGCTAAACATATCTGCTTCGTTTTATGTTAATTCTGTTTCTTTTATGTTCCTTAAAGATTGTTAAAGGCTTGAATAACAGGCAGCACTGTTTGCTGGAGAGCCCCACAGGAAGTGGCAAAAGCTTGGCATTACTTTGTTCTGCATTGTCATGGCAGCAGGCCTTGTATGGTAAGTGTCTTAGTGTCTGCACAACTTTTATTACAAAATAGAAAATAATTAAATGTTTTTCATCAGCCTTTAAACATTTGGTTTCAGGTCTGGGTCCACCACTGGACACCTTGCCTTAATGGCAGCATAAAGCAGTAATGCTAAGCTGGGTTTAGATCCCATAAAGGAATGTGGCTGTTGGAACTTTGGAAGAAAATCTTTGTGGGTTGTATGGATTGAGTGGGAAGAGGGAGGTGTTTTCCTTTCTGTGCACTGCAGTTCTTCAGAGGATGACTACAGCTTGTTCAGCTTGACGGGTACCTGAGCTTTCATCTTCACTGCTCTGCACCTCTGGCCCCCGTGTCGAGTCCGGAGTGGTTTTAATGACAGACAAATGACTTTGTCCCCCAGAGAAATCTGTGCCAACCTCGTCGTGTGACAAGGAGGACAGGAAGGCAGCGCCATCCCCGCTGTGTCACTGCAGGTGTCACTCCCAGCCCAAAAGCAACGAGGCTGCAACGAGTGGGACTCACAGTGCTCCTTGTTCTGCCAATTATCCTGCCACAGGAACTTCCAGAAAACCTGGAAGCCCACTGACAAACACAGGTAACTTCATCTGAAGGCAGCTAAAATCCTGCTGCTTTCAAGCCAGGGATGGTTTTTTGACCATCATAATAGCAACCATGGTTCTGCCCTGCATGAAATCTGTACAGTGTCTAGAAATGTCTAAAACTGTTTCCTACACCATATACATTTATAGGAATTCTAGGAGTTACTATTCTCTAGTAATTACATTTTAAAATGTTGCCCTTATTTAATGCATCCCTCGTAATGGACATCCATTTTATTTTGTTAATTACAGAATGTAAGGAAAATGAAACACTAGCTTCAAAGCTGTCTGCCAAAAAGAAATTATCTCTTCGTGACAGTGAGAACGATGATTTTCAAGTAGACAGGAAAAGGATTCGTCCTTTAGAAACAGAGCAGCAGGTGAGCAGAGTCTGTGGGCAGTGAAATAATCTGGGAGTAGCTCAACCAAACTCTCAAATCCAGTTAATGTTACACAGGAGGGTGTGGGAAATAAGTGAATCATATCACAGTCACAGTTTAGAGTGACAGGGTTTTGTTCATTTTTATTGTTACTTGTTACAAAGCAGTCCATTGTTGCAATAAATTGGTCATTATACCTTGTCCTAAAATCTTTCACATTTAGACAAGTAACAGCCCCAAAATATATTTATTCCCAGTTGATGGTGTTATAAGTTCTGTAAGTTTTGTAACAGTGGGAAAGCAAAGCAGAAAAGCTCAGCAATAACTACAGATTCTTTTATAATTAAAACTTTATAGCTTTCCTTAATGACTTTTGTGTGGCTTAGACTTGGTTAAACTGTTAATGCCCAGTTACTAAACCAGACTCAGCTGAAACAAAACCAGGACTGCCAGTGTGAGCACATCCCTCTGCCCAGTGCATTTTTACACTGCTTCTTTCCCCAGCAGGTTAGAAAACGTCACTGCTTTGCAAAAGGAGTGCAGTTGGTTGATGCTTTGGAAGTTTATCATCAGAGGAAAAATGGAGAGCTGACTGTTCACTCTGAAAAAAGCATGAAAACCACTACTTTTTCTCCCCAAACAGTGAGTAATTCAGTAATATCTTTTACACCAGGAGTGTTAGCTCAAGAACAATTTTGAACAATACTTTATGTGAAGGGGTTATGCATGAAATGCAGCTTAATAAAGTTTGAGCAAACCTTGCAGCTAATGCAAAGGTTCCTCAGTGTTTTGTTTTTATTTCCACTTTCTGTGGCAGAAGTATCACATCAGAAGATACAGATTGCACCTGTTTCTGCAGCTTTGTTAGGCATTTTCTGCATTTCTTACTGTTTGAAAATAGATTTTACATAAATGTTTGTTGGAGCAAAAGCAGTAGAAGAGGGAATGTCAGGCGGTAGAGGGCTGAGTGTGAGAGGCCAAGTTGTGATGTGGTAACCACAAAGGAAACCAAAAGCTATAGGATTACTGTAAGATACTGGGAGCTAAATATTTTCTTAACAGAAGTGAATCTGTGCTGTAAGCCATTTGATGGGAGGTAGTTTTTATTAGTTTTGGAGAGCTCTGTAGATTTCTGAGTGAGATTTGAAATGCTTTGTGCCACTGAGCTTCAGTTGGTAGTTTGAAACCCAAACGCCACCAGAGTGTGCTATTCAGTTTCAAATAAAAAGACCTTTCATCCTTCCTGATTGTAAAATTTCCTTTTGTACTTTGGTGTGGGTACATGAAAAGTTTGATTTAAAACTTCTAGAAATTTCTTGTCTAGAAAAAAATGGGAAACTAAACAGTATACTGTTTGCTACAACTTTAGAAAGAAGTAACCTAAGAAGAAAGAAAGGGGGTAATTTCTGTTTAAGTTTCTTTTTAAGGATGAAAGAATAAGATATTATTTTGCTGTGATGAGCTTTTCCTTTAGCAGACTGAGAACTTGTCTGGTATCAAGAAAAATGCAGAAAGTAAAGCCTTATTTCTCATTAGTAGTTCTGAGCCTTAACTGCATTTAGTTTACAACAGGAAGAGCATCACTGCACAGGCTATTAAGTGTAAAAATGCTTTTCTAGTGTGGCTTAGGAAATGAAGTCAACAGAGCTTCTGTTCAACACTTACCCTAATGGACTGTGTGTTTAGGGTGATACAATAATGTGATAACAGCATTGTCTTGCTCACTGAGGCAAGCCTGCCTTTGAATAACCTGTGTTTTACAGTGGTCAATCCTCTGCTTAAAGCAGATTTAATTTCTTATCAAGTCCTGTTTATACTGCAAGAGGGAGAATGGGTTGGTTGTTGTAAGAGCATGAGAGGTGCTGCCCAGCACTGCTGCATCACAGCACCTGCAGATGTGTGGCTGAGCATCCAAACCTGCTCTGAGCTGCTCTCACTCCAGAGCCTGGGAATCCATCTCTGGCCTTCTGTATTAACTCCTGCAAGGGAGGGCAGTTCCAGTGTGAGTTTGAAGGGGAAATTATAACCTCAGGGTACTCTCTTGATTACTTCTGTCAAAGCATATGGCCTGAGAAACTGGGGCAGCTGGGTTAAGGAATCCCCATTTCTAGCAGGGAAAGAAAGTAAACAGTAAATGGAGAGTAGTGTAACAAACACTTGGGGTATCAAAAAACAACTGTGAAAAGAATCTGTCTTAATGTGCTAGCCCATTGCAGTTTAACATATTGCTTACAACCTGCACAATGGGGTTTGAGTGACTTCTGTTACACATTCCAGGGGACTGGCAGCCTGTTACAATCAGGGTCTGGACTCCAGAATGGGCTAATTTACCACGATGGGATGAAGAAAGTTGTGGATTTGTATTACATGCTCTCACCTGACACCGTATCTGATCCTTTTCCTGCTGATTGACGTTTTGAATGAGCTCTTTGAAGCAAGTTCCAGCTTAATTAAAACGTTTGCTTGGTTAGCAGTGATCTGTGAAAGCCTGTGATAAATATTGAACCGGGTTCACCTGCTGGTGACTGGGGGAGGATAAACAGCTGCTTTGTGTGCTTTAAACAAGAGGCTGCAGCAGCAGCAGAATACTGGGCTTTCTGAGAGCTTCCAAAGGAGCAGTTGAAAAGCTCTGCTAATGTCACTGCTGATATCTCCCTAGATTGTGCTTGTGTGATATTTCACACAAGAGACATTCACTGCTGCAGCATTCAGGTGGCTTTGTAACTGGGAAATGTAGATGGAGATATGAAGAACTCCTCTTACCTCTTTGTGTTTCAAAGATCACAGCCCCAGTGTTTGTTTAGCTCTATTTTACACACAGTACAGGGTGGTGGACTTGATTATTCCTTTTTTAATCGGACTTCCACGTTTTTGCCATATAAATATTGATGTGATAGGCTGTTTTATCTAGCCCTGACAGAAGTACAAACAAGATGCATTAGCCTAAGGTCCATATAGGCTGATATCTGATCTCTAATGGCATCTGTTCCTGGGTGTTTCTGATTAAATACTGCAGAAAGTACAGGAGGATCTTTTTTTGCCCTCTTCTAAATGAAAATCCCTCTTTCAGATTCCAACAGCTGAAAACGGGTTTAGTTCTGAAGCCAGAGGGTATTATGAAATACAATTCTGTTGTCTCAGTATGAATTATTTCTAATCAGCCTCCTCCCCTAATTCCTTCATAGATAAATTGAACATTTTCTCATTTTGTTACATCTAAACCAGTATCTCTGTGGTGTGAGTGTAAAAGTTTGTGCTTTGAGACCACACTGCCAAGGAAACCCCTTGTTCATGGAGAGTTTTCTTTCTTTCTGCTGTAGGAATGGAGGAGGAACACCACATTAGGTGTTGCTATATGATATCCACAGTTGGCTCTTCTTAGAGAAATGCAGAGTTAAAATAGTTTGCCTTTAATAAAATTTAAAGATGTATTTTAAGGATTCAAATGCATATCGACTCACTGGAGTAATGTGGAAAGAATATGAAGAACTCAGCTTTTAAACTGTGTTTTAACCAATTTTCTAAAGTTTTTCTTCATTATGAAGGACCTCCTAAAAGGTTTTATTTATTAAAGTATTTGGGGCTAATGGTGGCTGTGGCTTTCAGAAATGCTGTGACTACTGCAGGCAGTTTTATTTCTTAACTACTTACTATAAAATCAGCCTGAGTTTACAACTTTCTCAGTATTGTGGGTTTGAGTGTTTTTTAAACATAAAGCTTTTTTCAAAGTTAAAGGTAACATTTTAGTACTGGAATAATGGCTAAAGTGCTTCTTAATGCCAGTATTATACAAATTCCAAACCTCTTAAACCAAACTTTTAAGCCCACCTGTAAAATACTGTAATTTATAAGCTCACACATAAGAACACTTTATTTCTTTTTTATGAGAAGAATAATATCTAGTATTTTAAGCTTATGATAGAAGAACCTTCTCTTCATGTTTTTATATATTAATTTGAGCTACATTTTCCTGTTGTTCTGAGAACTCTGGCAAAACAGCTGCCTGATGGGTCTTAATATTTTTCAATTATTTTTATTTGGCTTAGCACAGCAGTGAAATATTATTGGTAAAGTGACATCTTGGTGTCCTGTGTATTGTTTTTCCCTCTGAAAACACAATCTGACTTGGATTAAAATTAAAAGATGGACGTATTCTTAAAGGCCCTACCCAGTCACTGCTTCAGCTAAATTAATTTTTAGCTTGGTAATGTGGTTTTCATTATTTCCAGGAGCAAAGGAGAATCTAAGTGATAGAAATATCAAGGTAGCATTGGAGCTTTCAGTGTGAGCACAGAGCTGGGCATTGCACGTATGTAACATATACCATATGTCAGCTGTTTCCTGCTTGCCTGGTGACAAGAGCCCCATTCATAACTCTTCTTTTTATCCTTTCAGTGAATAAGTAATTATTCAATATAGAAGGGAGGATATTTGGAACTGGCTATTTAATGTGGCAGCACTGGGTAATGAAATCTGCTGTTCCTGGCAACCTGAGAGGGGAATGTAACAATTCCAGCATGGGTGTAACTTTATCTGCTTTGAGGCCTGTTTATTTGGCACATCAGTGAACCTTTTATCCCAGTGAGTGGCAGCTCCAGAGGGTTACATTTACATGCTCTCTATCATGTATTGTAATATTTAATGGCAGACAAGGCTGACTGGGGCTGAGGGTAACACGAACTTGCTTTTCCTTGGAGTGGAAGCTGAAGACAGCTTGATCCCCAGAATTGTGGTGTAACACACAGCATGACTTAGCATTTGTTTATAATGGATCATCTTACTGATACAATTAAGGGGAGGGAGGAGTACTGCACTGGGCAGCTACATGTTGTTACCTGCACTACCACCTGGAGCCCAGATACAAACTGTCTGACTCTGGAAAAACTCTTTATTTTTCATGAGAGGTGTGTCTGGACATGGTTACACTTGAGTTCCTTGTTTCCTATGTGTCTCTTCAAATTCATTATGACAGTTTCATGTCAGTTGTTCCAGTATTTAATGTTCTGACAGCGGTGCTTCTCAGGAAGAAAAAAAATGGCTTTTAACAAATATTTTACAGGATTAGGTTCTGTTTAGAATTATTCCCTGTGTTTCTTTCATTCTCCTGGTTACTCAATGGCCTTTGGCAGAATGGCACAGCAAACATGTTTCTAATGGAGAGTGTGTGGTGTAGTGTGTTTTATCTGCACACAGAGTTCCTGAACTGTCTACAGTTTTTCTGCTTGCTTTAAGGAAAAATATTATTTTAATTTGAGTGTCTGTTCCAAGTTTTCTTCATTGAAGGTTTTGGACTCTTGCTCTGTAACAGGAGTGTCCTGAGCTGAAGCTTCAATGTGAGAAGCTTTATTTGCATTATTCATGTGTGTAATATTCCAGTGGATTAATAAATCTTTCTGATTGGGTTATGATAAAATTGTGATTGCTGGTAGGTTTTTTTTAGAAATTTCCAGGCACAAGGATGTGGTGCTTTAACATTTTAGAACTTCTTGCAGCTTGATGGACAGCCCTGGTGACTGAACCAGCTATCCCAGAGGGCACTTTCTAGACCATAAGCAGATTTAGCACATTCATCTTGCAGTGGGATTTTGTGCATAATTTTTTTGTCTTGGTTTGCAGCCTCCTGGCCCTTGCACTGAGTGTTCCTGTTCTTGTGGAAAAGAACCTGATAAAGATCCCAGTCACACAAAGAAGAAAGAAAATGGAGATCGGTTGTGCGTTCCCAAAATTTTTTTTGGGACACGAACACACAAGCAAATAACCCAGATCAGCAGGGAGCTGAAGAGGACAGCATATTCCTGTGTCCCCATGACAATCCTTTCCAGCAGGGATTACACCTGTATTCATCCAGTGGTGTCCAACAGTAGTAACAGGAATGAAATGTGTGTAGAATTGCTGGAAGGAAAACACGTGAGTAATTTTGTTTGAGAAAATGAGCATTCATCAAACAAAGTCAGATTTAACAGCTGGAATGAGTGACATTTTTTACTTCTTTATCTTATGTTGGTTAAATGCCACCTGGTGACATTAAAATTAAATATTAATTGTTAGAAAATGTTGATACACAGTAGCAATACTGTAAAAACTTATGATGATAGGAATAAGATTTATGACTGCCAGGTTAATGGTGTAATAAGAGTTAAATTATCTCTGGGTTTATAAATTAAGAAGAAAGAAGTGTCCTTTAGTGATGTACATTTTAGAAACATGGATTTACTTGACATGAGGTGTTACTGTCTGGCATAAAGAGCAGCTGTTAGAAATGTTTCTGAGAAATAGCCAAATGCATGGAACACTGGAAGATTTTAGCCTGCTTGGTTTTTGTTATTTCTTGTACCCACTAAGTCACTGCACTTCTTTGCTTTCAGGGCAAGTCCTGCTCTTATTACCACGGTGTTCACAAGCTCAGTGAGCACCATGCCCTGCAGCCTGCACCTGGGCTGTACCAGGCTTGGGACATTGAAGACCTGGTGAGCCTGGGCAGGAAGCTTCGTGCCTGTCCCTATTTTTCAGCCAGAGAGCTCATGGTGGGGGCAGACATCGTGTTCTGTCCCTACAATTATCTCCTGGACCCACAGATCCGGGACAGTGTGAGTATATTGGTGAGAAGTGGCAAGAACTGAAGTTAAAAAGAAAATACCCACTGAATATTATGTTTCTATGGCCAGCTGAGATCCCATTCATGTCCAAAATACTATCTATAAAATAACTCTTGGGGTTTTTTCTCCCTTGGATATTTTCCAGGTTATGAAAATTGATTCAAAACCTGAAAAGCTTCATTTGCATAATGCTGCAGAATATGCATTTTTTAACAGGATCCTGTTAGTTACTGTTTCTCATGTTTTTCACTCTGTTTCACTAGACAGTAATTTTCTTTTTTAGATGGACATTAACCTAAAAGACCAAGTAGTCATTTTGGATGAAGCCCACAACATTGAGGACTGTGCTCGGGAGTCCGTGAGCTACGGGGTTACCGAGAGCCAGCTGCGAGCCGCCCGAGAGGAGCTCGATTTCATGGTCAACAACAACATCAGGCAGAAGCACCATGAGCCCCTCCGAGCTGTGTGCTGCTCCTTGATAAAGTAAGGCAACTTTTTTATTGCTTTAGATCAATTAATATTTTTTTAAATGACCTTTAGATTCCTTTTGATGGTATGAGTTACTCTGTCACATCAGATAAAATGCAACAAAGGTACACTTACAACTATGCAGTTGTTTGATTTATGTTCATTTGAGGAATCCACAGGGTTTGATCTATTAAAAGAACTGCTGGTCTCACATGGAAACATTGAAGTTATCTTTTGAAAAGTCTTGTGCTTTTGAATGATGTGCTGCTCTTTATGGGGCTTTTTTGGACTCCTGGTTTATAAAGCTCAGTATGAAAATTTTCGTAAGATGAATTTTTGTATTTCACACATTTGTTTGCTTATTTGACAAATAATAATAGCATTATTTTGTCAAAGAATTAATTAGTTCATGCTTATAGAATGCTTTCAGAGCCTTGGACAGAAAGTATTTGGAATGGTTTGGAATCTGTTCTTGGAATCAGATTGGAATCCACTGAATTCTTCATAGTTGAAAGTGAACTTGTCAGTCATGCCCTTTGTATTCCCTGGGAAACAACTTCCTGGAAGGGGAAGAGCTGAGCATAAGTTGAAAATCATGAGAGGAGATGTAACAAAAGCAAATGGACAGAAGCCCAGGAAGAAACAAGAGGTCCAGGGCGAAGTCTTTTGGGTGAAGTAGAAGTATCAAAGTCAGCAGAAAAATGTGAATAATGCTACAAGTGGCTTTGCAGTTAAGTGAGTTCTGCTTCAGTGTGTGCAGTATCTTCATTTTGCTGCAATGGACTGTGCAGCACAGCACAGGAGGAGTTCACTCTCCCATCCTCACTCTCTGCTCAGAGTTAATGTTTGTGCCACACAGAGACAAGGGACTTTTTCTGCTTGGCAGAAGCCAATTCTCCTACCTTGGATATTTCAAATGTTAAACTTTAGTAAAAGATAAGAACAGCATGGCTGAAGATTTGATTGCCTCGAGCTTTTTAACCTTATCAGGAAAAGTAAGGTTGATTGTCTTGGCAAATCTGCCAGCAGCATGAAAAGCAGTTGCTGGAAAGCAGAAGACTGGGTGTAAATAGCCAGTAATAGGTAAAATGCACCTGCACAGTGACATGGCTTTGCCAAATGCATGGGGAGCTAGAAAAAAATCTTATTTCACTTCTAAAGATCCTGGGCCCTCATTCCAGAAAGCACTTAAGGATGGGCTTAGTGCCACAGGGGTGCTACAGTGACCTTTGTGAGGAATTTGCAGATATGGCAGTGGAGGTGTGCTGGCAGACTCTGCTGCTGAGATGCACATTTAGCAGGACTGATCACTTTGTTCAATGGAATATGCTGTGTCAACAGTGGAATTTTCTGGTAGTGAGGGAAGCAGCAAATACTCTTCCTGGAATTGAAGGCATGTGTGCAACATCCATTCATTCTTTTCCTGGAAATACTGCATACAGCAATTTTCACTTCAAAACCAGAGATAACGTTTCTGGGAAGCAAGCTCATTTTATTTATGCTTCCTGCTTAGCTCTAAAAATAATTTAACAGGCTTTGCAAGTAAATGCTTTAATGTTAGATGGAATTTATTTGAGAATTTAAGGTGTTTTTTTGGTGATATTTGGCCATTGTGTTAAGTTTGTGTTTGCATTTATTATTTCAAAAGTATGTGATTGTGTTTGAAGTTCATACCAGGGAAACATTTTACATTTCCTGAAGTGTTTTACCCATTGAAAATCTGTTTAATTCCTGTCACAGGGGCCTTGTCCTAATTTCAATTCCAGATCTTTTTGATGCTACATTTGAGGACCTGGGGCCAAATTCTGCCTGTGTTAGTGGTCACCATTCCTTAATGAGATAAAGCAAATTTTAGCCAAAGAAGTGATTGTTGTGGCAGTCTTTGTGGGGTTTTGTTTGCATTTAACCTGGCAGAAGGGAAGTTATATTTTAATTATTCCATGGATCAGATTATTTGTGGTGACAGGGCAGGAAATCTAGAACTGAAACAGTCCCAGAGCCTTGCTCTTGAGTTGCTAATGATGAACTGGTTTTGCAGGTAAATATTTTGAGCTGTTGCAGCACTGACAGCTGTCTTTTTGATGCCTCCTGCCTTTTGATGGAGCAGACAGCTCCAGCCTTTCCTGGGAGGGAGGGAGAGGGAGCTGCCTGCTTTTCTAGCCAGAGACAAAGGCTTGTGGTACTGCAGGGATGAAGGAGGACGTGCTCACCCAGAGAAAATTCCAGCTCTGCCACAAATGAGATGATCTCCATGTTTAGCTCATGCTTTTAGCAGTCAATCACATTTTGCATTGTATTACAATTATAATTCTCCTTCAAGTTGCAGCAGTTGCCAATACCTGTGGGGAGGTTTAAATGGGCACTCCTTATTGCCCCACTTTCCCCTCCATGTGTAAATATGAAAAGTGTTCATTTCATGCCTCAAGATTTGTTCTTAATTGGAAAGTCAGCAGTTGACAGGGATGATAAACCAACCTGCAGCAATTGGAGTAGTGATGAGTGGCTTTAGATATACAGCAGAAATTTTGCTTGAATGAGCCTGACATATCATAAGAGGAAATTACATTTTAATTCCTTTTCTTCATTATCTGTTATATAAAGTATAAACATGTGGGGAGAAATTTTCTTCTCATTTCAATGAGCTGCATCCAGAGCAGTTCCATGGGAGTTCAACAGTGAAAAACAGGCATAAAGGAAAAGCAGAATCTCTCTCCTTACATGTAGTAAAACATTTATCATCATCTTAGAACTCTGGTGCAATTTTTGAGGTTTGCTTGTATGTGCAAAGTGTCTCTAAATCTCTAAAATCAATGCTGAAATGATTTCTGCTTTTTCTGTCTTTCAGCTGGTTGCAGGAGAGCTCTGGGCAGCTGGTGGAGAGAGCCTATGAAACTGCCTGTAAGGTGTGGAGTGGCAAAGAAATGCTCAACTTCTTGTACAAAATGGGAATAACTGGGATTACTTTTCCCATTTTACAGGTAATGTTTTGTGCTGTATAAATGAACACCACCATGCATAATATTGATGGTGTTAAACATCTTAAAATGCACATAAGGTAAATGGAAACAGGTCTTTTAATTTACTGCAATACTCAAAAATTGTCTGAAAATGATTCCTGATGAAAACCAGGAGTAATCCACTTGAGCTACTGGAATTTGTGGAGAATCAATGTTTTGAAGAATAAATTGCTCACATACAGTTATTTGAATTGAGCCATTGAGCCAGTGATATTTTTGCCTGTTCTATCCAGCTGCATTTTTATTGAGTGTTGAAATGTTTTTACCCTATTTTCAAGTTTACCCCTCCTTTCTGTGTAAGCCAGCAATGTTAAAAGCATTGTTAAAAATGGAAAGTATTGTTCCCTTTCCCTTGGCCCTTCTTTGCCCCTTTCCCTCTGACTTTATAGGTATTTTAAATGAACTTCTAAAGCAGTGAGCTGACAGCCTTGTATCTCTATTAACTTTAGTTTTGAGAAGACACTTAGAATGTTGTTAATATGGAATTTGCCCCTTGCAGAAACATCTTGTTGCTGTCCTGGAAAAAGAAGAAAAAGTGTCTATGCATGGGAGAGAGGAAGTTATTGAGGTGCCAGTTGTGAGCCCTGCAGCACAGATCATGCTCAAAGGCCTGTTCATGGTCCTTTCCTGTCTTTTCAAAGAGAACAGCAGGTCAGGTCTAACATTTATCAGCTGAATGCTCACAATTTGATTGCTTAATTGTAGTTTTTACTGATATTTCTCTCTCTGTGTAGGTTTGCGGATGATTACAGGGTTGCTCTACAACAAACTTACACCTGGATGACTGAAGACCAACGTGATGATGCAGATACAAGTTCCTTCTTCACGAGGCCCAAGCACAAAAAGAGTTCAAGGCAGAAAACCCTTGTCCATATGCTGAATTTTTGGTGCTTGAACCCTGCTGTGGTGAGCTGAGTGTGAAGAAAAGATAAAATAATCTGGGTGATAACAAATACACATCAGATCTGAAAGGGATTGTGTTGGTTTTCTAAATTCCTGCTTTTCTTTCTCCCACCTAGGCTTTTTCTGACTTAAATGAAGTTAGAACAATTGTTCTGACATCAGGCACGCTCTCTCCCATGGATTCCTTTTCCTCAGAGCTTGGTGTGAAGTTTTCCATTCAGCTGGAAGCGAATCACGTTATCCGGAATTCCCAGGTAAACCGGGCATGGCTGTTCCCTCTCCTGAGCTCTAATGCTGCCCATGGTACAAAAACCAAATAAAAGTGATGGCAAACCCTTTCTGTCAGTTAAAAGAAAGGTCCAGACTGTTGCTTGGCTTAATGAATTGGAAAAGGACACTTTCAAATGAATAAATTTTTAGGCACATTTCCCTGGAAAAGTTGCTCGTGCTATATTTGTAACAGTGATTTCATATCAATTACTGTGCTTCAAGTACTGAAATGAATTTAAGAAATACCTCCATATTTCTTTCACACTTAGAATTTCATTATGAAATCACATTATGGATGTGATTTATCCAGCCTGGTTTAGAATGAACTCTGTCCCTGTGGAACTCCCCAGGTTTGGGTCGGCACGGTGGGAGCGGGCCCCAATGGGCGGAAGTTGTGCGCGACGTTCCAGCACACAGAGACCTTCGAGTTCCAGGATGAGGTGGGAGCCCTGCTGCTGTCAGTCTGTCAGACAGTTGGCCAAGGAATTTTGTGCTTTTTGCCATCCTATAAGGTAAGGAAATCTGAATTGCCATTCTTCCCCTCAAACCACACAGCTCTGAAAATGCACTGTGTGATCTTCTGCTTTATACATCAATATACAGAAATGTTTATCAAATAAATGTATTGTAATAACACAGTGGGATTATTTTGTTATTTCTTGGCATTCAGGTTTGTTTTCATGAGCAAACATGTTTGGTTTTTCTCAACAGATGCACTTATTAACACAGACAATCATTTCAATTAGCATTACCATAAAACCAGCCAGATCCATAATTTTTCCTTACGTTGTTTCCCTGAAGATTTAGAAATTGTTTATTGAGGAAAAAAATTAAAAATCACATCATGAAATGATACTTTCTGTATAACTCAGCAGCAAGAATGTCTTTGCATGTTCTTTCTGTGCTATCAGAATGCAGAATTCATCCAGTTAATTTCTCCTTCCCTTATTTCTTCTTCCATTTCACTGCATTGGGGATTGGAGTGTATTTTTCTTTAGTCAGGGGAATTGCTCACTGACATTGGCTGAAAGGAATCAAATTTCTCCATTTCAAACTATGTAATATCTAATTTCACTGACAACAGTTATCTAATTATGGTTAATCTGGATCTCCCAGTAGTTCTGCTTTTTTCTCTATTTGTTGTTACTGTTGTTTATGGTCAGGAACAAGAATATAAACCTGCAAGATAATTCTGTAACTCCTACTCATTTTTCTTGTAGTGCTTGCAAGGGTGTGACTTTTCAAATTTTAAATGATTATTTATGATTTTTAAAAATCATCCTAACAGACAAAATACAGAGATCTCTCAAAAAAATTTTTAAAAAAGCCTACCAAATAATGAAAATCCCCAAAATGATGGAAATAGAATTTCAGACCTTTCCTCTTATCCCTAAGGTTCCTAGGCAGAGAATATTTTACAAAATGAAAAAAAACCTATTTATTCTTTTTTTACAAACCCTTCCTCATTTATTATTTAACTGGCAGCCTGTAAAGGGAGGGTTGTTTCTTGCCTGGATGTCTTTAGGAATTGGAACCACAGTGCAATTCCTGACAGTAACCATTAGGTGACCACATCAGACCAGGTAATGTAAGCCCCTGAAAAAAGCAGATTACTGACCATAAATTTATTTAACCTCACAAAACCCTGCACTTCCATGCAAAGGAAATGATCTGACAAGAAATCTCCAGTTTATTGAAGAATTTAACTGGAGCATCTTTCAGTTTCCAGTGTTATGTTTCTAAGTGTGTCATGTTGGAGAGTTGATCTTCCATATCCAGACCTGACAAATATTTATGAAAGTTTTTATGAGAATAGCAATGTGAATTGCAAGTACAGAGAGACTTTGTAATGACATTTAATAAAGGAGGAAAACAATTGCTGGCCAGCTCTGGAACCTTCCCCCCCTGCCCTTCTGCCTCACTGAAAGGTCACCCCACACATGCTGAGTGTTCTGTTATTTGTAGGAACACTCCCTGAGCCCAGCAAAGTATTGATAAATAGAAATTGCAGACAATTGAAGGATGATATTTTAAAATCACATTGCCAATATTTTTCTATGGATGCCCTTTTTCTTCCTACTACTTTTATTTGGGATTGGGTTGCCTTTAAGTCTGAGATTAATATGTTGAAAATACAGAATAATGTAAGCACATTAATACAGGGAAAACAAAGTATTCTTTCATCATCATAAAGAATATTTGCATTTCAAAAGTGATTTTCACAGGAAATTGCTGCCTCTCTTTAAAAAGCTGCAGCCTTCAAAGGAATTTTTCAAGGCTGTCAAGATCTGATTAATACACATGGTCATGGACCTCACTATTATGATTTAAGCAGATTTTTTGATGGCTCAATCTGTTTTATGAATTGAAGCTTCAACTTTGGAATAAGTGACAAATAAAGGTGGTTTTTTTTTGTCCTGTCTGGAAGGCTGAGGACAATGCTTTGAATTTTAAGTACTTTCTATCCAGGTAATTTGATGGAGCTGGAATTTAGTTTGGTATGTACATTGGATTTTGGTTTGGAATTACTGCTTGCAATGTGAATGGGGAAAAAAGCAATAGTAGAGAAATTTCCCTTTATCTCAATCAGGTATTTGAGTAAATATATTTTTAATTGAAGAGTGGCTATTTAAAAATATATGTATAGCAAATGTATGGAGTTAATGCAGTGGAGGAGAATATATGGACGGGCAAACAGCCCATCAGCTGTACATCCCCATGTTTGATAGGTGTCTGTTATGAACAGCTGTGATGGTTCATGTGGGGTAATTCACAAACAACATTGAAACTTTTAATGTCATTGTTGGAGTTGTGGCACATTGACTTTTTAAAAAATCAGCTTGATCTTAACATTCACTAAATTCCAAAGCTCCATCATTTCTAAGGCTCCTAAAACTGGTGATACTATGCAGCAAAAATGCATTTATGTGAAAATCAGTAGCAACTCCAGCAAAAAACACTCTATAAAAGAGAATATCAGAAGGTGAAAAGATTGCCCAGAAATCTAAGATGCTTTTAAACAAGATTAAGATAAGGCCCATTAGGGCTCATGTTGCCAACCTGTCTGCATTAAGATATATCTTGCCTGGTGCCTGCATCTTGGATGATTCATTCAATATGTGTCATATCAAAGTCAGGCTATCCAGCAAGGAGAAAAATGCTAATGCTTATAAATTTTAGTGATAATCCATCATGATGAATTAACTGACCTTTCTTAGTAGCATTTTTTTTTTAACAAAAGAAGCATTGGACAGTGATGTTAATGTTGCTTTGGTTTGTGTTCTCTGAGGCATTGTTGGTTAATTTGGATCTGCTAATTGAGGAGTCATCACTTGGAAGCAGAATTTTTACAGTTGTAGTTGAAAAGGGTTTGAATGAGTGTTTTCAACAGGAAAATTTAGGAACTGATAAGAATTCTTTGCTTGAAAACCCAAGCTCGTTGCAAGGAGGTTGGACTGGATCCCATTTAAAGGTTCCTTGCAAGCCAAACTATTCCATGATCATGGAATAGTGGCACAATTAGCATAAATTAGCATGTAAATGATTCATGCTGCATTGCACTGGCTGTTTTCCTTGAGAATTTTGGGTAAGGTTACAGTGATGACACACAGCAACTTTTGCCACTTGCAAAAATGAATGCTAAATTTCACAGTTGAGCTTTTATTTGTCTCATAACTTCAGGAGCTGCTAGTTCAGAGTTGAAGCTCTGTCAGTCTCATCCCATTTTCCTGGTCTCTGGGCTGATGATGTTTTCTGGAGTGGGAACAGCCAGGATTGGGTGACAGCAAATCCCTTTGGGCTGGAACTCCTCTCCTTGTTGCTTGGCTCCCTCTCCCTGTGTCAGGTATCCACCAAACCTGCAGAGGAGTCTCAGGCAGGTGTTGTTTGCCCTTGTGCTGACAAACCATTCTTGGCACCCTCCCACAGCTCCAGACAGGCGGGAATTAACAATATTAATTAACTCTGAGCAGTGTGGAGCTGCTTTCAACAGACTGAGAATGTTCAGGTTCAGGGGAATGATTTGGAATCAACAGGAGAGACCTCAGTTTAACCTCTGGCTGTGTCCACATGGATTTAAACCCTGGCATAATGTAAATGTGGCACCCTCAGATATGGCAGGCTGAGGGAGGGATATCATTTCATGATTAATTCTCACTGTCTGGCTCTTCTTCATTTCAGACAGAGCCTTTTCTTATTGAGATACATGAGATTAGTAGAAATTCTTTTCAAGAAGTGTTTCAGTAACAGACAATGAATAGAACTCTGAAAAGACAATATTTTCATTTCTAAAACTTTCCTGAAACATGAGTTTGTAAATAAATTATAAGAAACCCATTTTTTCTGCCATCAATAAAACAAAGCAGTGCTGCTTTCAGACAACTTTTACTTATTTAATAAATTACTTCAATAAATTTCCAAAGGATGGTAGTCTGTTTAGCCCAGCCTATTAAAAGCATTAAGATTTGAACACTGGCTGTTAAAATGAGTAAATGGCAATATCACAAAGTTAAACAAATGCCAAAAAACATTTTCCAGAGTACTGGGATTGTAACAATACCATTAATGAGGGCAAAGAGGTTTTAATGCAATTTGCACATTCTAAAGTTTCAAAAAGGTTTTGAGTTAGTGCATTATTAATGTTCTGAACATCTGGAACTATGTAAGAGCCACAGACATTGAGCAAGTGCAGGGTTTCCCCACTAGGTCTGATGCTGGCTGATTTCCTCCCCAGCCAAAAGCTTGTTTTTAGAGGTTTGAGACAGTAAAATGACAATATCCAGATAAGAGAGAAACATTCCACAGCCTCTTTTTGCTTGTATTATGTACAGAGGAATAATTGGAAACCATTAGGTTCCTGCAGTTAAAAGGTGAATTTGAAATTAAATGGGAAAACTGTTCTTTGCACCACAGATGGGGCTCTGAGGAATTATCTACTAAGTTCCATAAAAATGCTGAACTTTTTCTATTGGGTGTATTTCTGTATTATATGCAGGGATAAATGCTTCATCAGGAGTAATAATCTCCTTGATGTTCCTGTTGACAGCTGTAGGAGGGCTTTGAAGAAGAGATTTACTCCTGTGTGTAAATATTTGCAGGGTGTAGGGATCTGTTAGTGTCATTTATGACAGAAATTTCTTCTTTAAAGTTACATCAACATTACCTTTCTGCATAATTTTAGTGTTAGAGAATGTAATTGACACAGTTACAGCCTGAAAATGCTACAGGAAAGGAGAATGTTTCAATGTATGATCCGATTTTAGATGTTTTGACTGCAGCTAATGCCCAGCACCCCTGGCATGGAAAGGAAGATGCCTTTAACCAGGTTTGGCATTTCAGGAGTAAGTTACAGAATAATTGTAAATTAATCATGGTGCTCACTTTCTGCCCAGCATTTGCTTTCTGCTCCCAAGGGAGAGGTTTTCTCTCTCTCCAGAAGCCTCATTTGTTTAAGCCAAACTGCTGCAGTGGCCCTGTGACAGAGAGAGACCCCAAAGCTGGAGAGGGCTTTAGGGACAGGATCCTGGCACCCTTCTGCCTCAAACTTCTGCCTAATAGGAGAGCAGGGTGAGGGAGGAGTAATTAAACAACCCCTGAGGAGCACCTGGGGGTGTCCTGGCACTCTGGGCTGAGCAGTGCCCTGGCAGTGCCAGGAGTTGTTGTGGTGCTGCCCCTGAGAGGGCTCTGACAGCACAGCCACCCTCTGGGGTTTTTTTTCTCTTTGGAAGGAAAAGCTCCTTGCCAGGTTTAAAGCTGGTCCTTTGTCCTTCCTCTGATGGAAATCTTAGGGAAGTGATTTCTGTCTGATGGCCATGATTTGGGGAAAATGAGCCCTAAAAAAAGCTGAATTCTAATGGCTCTCAAATTATTCATTTTAACATTTGCACCCAATAAACGTAGATAGAATTTCATTTTACTTGTCCCTATTATTTCTTCATTGCTTGTTTTTTGCTCTTCCCCTGCACTGGTAGTTTTCTTTTTGAACTTTATCTCAGCTTCTTTATGTTTTATGGGGGTTTTTGTTCCCATTAATCATATACAGTATCTACTTTCAGTTTAATTCTCTATTTTCCATCATTTCAATATCAGTCATATAAACTGTCTAGCTATTGAGGCTCTCACAGTCATCCAAAAATACAATTATCTGAGGTGCCTTCTGAGAGCTCCAAGAGCTCTGTAAATCTTAATGTGATTCCTGAAGTTTACAGTTTGCTTTTCCCATTGACTTGGGCATAGAAATGTCTGCAAAAGTCCCTGTGTGACAGGGAAGATTTTAACCATTCCCTCCCAACACTTTGCTCTGCTTTGGGCACTGTTGAGAAATGGCTTCAAATAGAAAAAAAACAGGAGCAGAAGGAATGATAAACTCCATACAAAAATAATTGGAATGAGAGTTTTTGTATAACCAGGTATATAATATTTATCTTTAATGTCAGCAGTTCAATCCAGCTGTGCCAAATTAAATTTGCAGATGGAGCTGGCAATTCACACCCTGGCAGGATCTTTCTTGTGGAATTACAGAGGCTGCAGCAAACTCACAGCCAGAATAGTGCTGGATTCTGCAGAGGAATAACTGAAGTGTTGGGTAGTTGAAGTTCTCCTAAACCTTAATGATTTATTACAAGGTTTTCATTTAGAATTTTTTGACCTTGACTTGTCTGTTTTGTTATTTTTGATGGTTGTTTTTCCCGCACTGCTTGATTACCAACAGCAGGCCAAGATAAAATTTTATCTTTGGAGATGGTAACTGACAATCTGGATAATTGCAAAATATGTTTTCCTTCTTAAATAGTATGACAGGATCATAGATGTACACACCAGTTATGGGGTGATTTTCCTGGTTTCTGGGGAATTAGAGACAATCCAAATGTTAGAGATGCTTTGAGACCTTAGAGGAGATGATCTGGGAGCCTGTGGCTGAATGAGCAGGTTCTTCCCCCTTCCCTGTGACTGTTCTTGTGCTGCTCTGTGGATCTCCTGAGCAAAGGAAAAATTTTTATCCTTTTTATTCATTTTTTTTCCTAGTTAGTTTCCAGGTGGCTTTGTGAACTGTGGTGGCTCATCAGGAGGTCAGAGAAGTGTCAGAGACAGCTCAGGGGAAGAGATGATTTTGCACATTCCAAGATTATCCTTTTTTGTTTTCAGTCTCTGGGATGAAACATTTTCTTGTTTCTGGGGTTTTTTTTTTAATATGCTTTCCAGTGGTTGACTGTAATTGGAGAATCTATAAAGATCCTCCTTTGGAAATCCTGTTTTTTTTCACTGTGGCTGGTGTTCTGAAGCTGTTGGTGTGAGTTTGCAGCATCCTTAACTGGCTCTGTCTGACTGTGAATTAACCAAGTAACTGGAGAGGCACTCAGGTGAATATTCTGGGTGACTGGAAATGTGGGTGAGGTGACATGAAAGGAATGCCCTGTTGTGACTCCTGTGCTGTGCAGAGCCTCAGCAGCAGTGGGGCTGGAGCTGTTCGCTGTCCCTGCCCTGAGACCCTTTCCCACTGTTCCTCCTTGTGCTGGAACGTTCTCCTCAGCCCAGGGGAAATTCCCACGTGTGCCTTGGGTCCCACAGGCTCTCTTTGAATTCCAGCCTGCAAAGAATGAACAAACACACTGCTCATGACTTGCTGAACTGCTGTGGTGACCAGCAAGGGCTGTGCAATAATTCAGGTGCCCTGTGGCACTTGCTTTTTACACAGAGCAGCTCCTTGCTGCTGGTGCTGCTCGTCACATAAAGCCCAATCTGGAGCGACAGTCGTGGCAGATTATTGGATATTATGTCTAAAAAAATTATCTGCCGTGCTGGCAGATGAGTGTTTGGCCTGTGAATTTCACACCCTGAGAGTTGGGCAGTTTAATATTTTATTACACTGTTAATTTAAATACCCTGAGCAGACAGCATCAGGAAAATAAATGAAAAATCTATTCTTGTTTCTCACTTCTGAGCTCTGACTTGTCAAAGTGCTGCAAGCTGAATTGTTGTAGCTCGTTAACACATGCTCCAATTTCCCTTGTAATTAACACTTGCTGCTTGCATATTTTTCCTCCTATTTAAGTAGGAACTGCATTGAAAATGAGTTTTCACAGTCAAGAAGTTTGCACTCTGTGAATGATGGAGTCCTAATAGTAAATAACAGAGTGAACATGTCTTTTTTCCTCAGGAGCTTTTAATAAAAGGGAAGGAAAACAGTTATGAACAGGGAATAATATCCATAAGCAACATCATTCTTAAGAAGGTGTGTCCTGCCCAGGTTATTTTAACATTAATGTTCTGAACCTTTACAACCTGCAGAGTTCATGGTCCCTTTGCCATCTCTGTGAAACATTCAGTGCCTGATGTGACTTCTTCATGTGTGAAAAACACCAGATATGAGAGAAAATAACTGGAAAGGAGTTATTTAGGGAGCATGTTCTGCATCAGCAGTGTAACAGCTCATACAAGAATCTGAATATTAAATGTATTGAAAGGAATACTTGGGCTGTTTTAAATTCAGAGAAATTCAACATCACTGGGGGGGTCTGGGAGCCAACAACTTGTCTTAGAAAATTAGAAAAATCATGACTCAGTTTTACCTTCTGATAGGGTAAGCAAGCTGCTGTGTGAGAACATTTAATTAGTGAGTGATGTATTCTGAAGAGTATTCATTGCACTTTGAATCATTTTACAGCACAGTAATGGACTAATTTTTAGCAAAAACATTTCAAAACAAATAACTTGCAATGTGCTACAGTAAAAACTTCATTTTCAGCTTTTACTTCCAATTTTTGATCATTAGGTGAGAAATTATTTTCCTAAGAATCAGAAAAGTCTGTTATTTATTTCTTTCTAAATTTTTTTTAGGGAGACAGAAGGGAAGGAGGGAGAAGGGATCAAGTTGGGTACTTGGAAGAAATACTTAGCTGATTTAGTTAGTTAGTTAGTTAGTTAGAATTGTCTGATATATGTGGTGGAGGGACATGAAGCATTTCCTGTTGGGACACTGGGCTTGGGGATGGAGCAGAGGCAGCTCAGAGCTGTCACCCTGCCAGGCTGGGCAGGTCCCAGTGCCAGGAGCTGCCTGGGCCAGCTCCTGGGGGAGCCAGGTGGCCCTGCTTGGCCCCGTGCCCGGGGTGAGGCTGCTCCTCCCTTGGCTCACTTCTCCCAGGGCTTCTGTGCTTCACTGCTCATGTGCCACTAAGACAACTTTGGATTATTTTTTCCCTTTATTCTGAAAAAACAAAGAGGTCAGAGATGACTGAGCTTGGCTTCTGGCTGGGGAAGAGCAGCAGTGGAGATGCTGACTTCATCCATGACCAGTTCATCATTTTTTTTTTTATTCCAGACCAGGATTTAAACCATCCTT